>JACGAQ010001190.1:0-67772 GCA_014119065.1 Orius insidiosus | reverse complement strand
CCCAAACTTTAAGGTGAGGACGAGGTCGATTATTGCACGTTTAAACCGAATCGCGCCTTTTCGGCTCCGTAAAGAGAAGACAAACAGTTCGAAAAGCGTGTATAATGACGAGAAATGAGCCTTTTTTGTTTGTCTACGACCTTCGGCGGAACTTTTACTTCGCCGATTTCCATCCAAACACCTCAAACACCATGAAAAAAACCGTTTCCTTTAGGATAAATTATATTTAAAAGAAATTATAAACCTTGAAAAATAATAGGTGGAAACCACGTGAAGTGAATGTATGTAGGTAAAAAAATTATTAGGAAACTTGTTGCAGATCAAGTAGCGTTAAGCAGTTTTTCACGTCGAACAATTAAAATTTCCTTCCGCTCATTTTAGAAAGTCATCAAGATTCTACTAGGGTACCATTTTGAGTTTTAAAAAAAATTCCGAAAATGTTACGGAATCTCAATCCTTTTTTTTTTTACGTCCCGGGGCCTTTATCGGAGGTGATTTTCGGTGAAAGTGCTTCTTTAAACTTCCTTTGAATTGGCACTCTCAAAGGTTTTTTTTAACATGTAAGATTCGTACACCAAATAATACAAGTGAAATTAGCTTTCTTTTAATTAATCTAGTTTGAGAAAAAATAGTACACTTCCCACAATTGAAGTTCGATTGTTATTCGATTAGCTTTGTTAAAAACGTAAAAGAAGGACGTCAAATATGACGTTAAAATCGTTTGTCCGTCAAATCTGAATTCATCTGATGTCAAATTAGACGTGGAAATCCTTCTGCGCATGCTCCAGGAGTTTCAAATAAGTTTTAAACTGCGTATAGTAACTGGTTTTCCCAAAATTCGATTATATTCGGTTATTCGATTAGCTTAGTTAAAAGCGTTCGAAACTGGTTTGGAACTCCTGGAGCATGCGCAGAAGGACGTCAAATATGACTTTAAAATCGTTTGTGCGTCAAATCCGAATTCATCTGATGTCAAATTAGACGTGGAAATCCTTCTGCGCATGCTCCAGGAGTTTCAAATAAGTTTTAAACTGCGTTTGGAACAAAAGTTACTTTTTTAAAACTACAATCGGAGCCAATTTGAACAGTTATTTCAAGGTTTTCTCGACTTAAGTCCCTTTTATGATCAAATATTGACATGTTCCATTTTCTAAAATTTCAAAACTCACGTTTTGCCAATTTTCTATATTTTTCTTTTATTGTGAATCAACTTCAAGGTTGGCCGAAAAAAAAAGTGAACCGTGACTTGTGACCATAGACTTTAGTTTTATAGATGTCATGGTCTTCGTTTTTTAGGTTCTTCCTGAAATCTAGACAAGGTTTTTTCACCTAAACGTTCGGTTATTAATTGGATTTCTGAAGAAAAAAAATTATGTCATGATGTTTGAAAAAAAATCCTTTTTCTAATATGGACGATGTATGTCGAAAGTTCTGATAATTGCCTGTTTTCCGAGAAACCGGCTTAAAATTGTAAAGAAATTGAGAAAGTGGGGGGAAGGACGAGTGCCAGCAACTGCATCTACAAAGAGAACTATTATAAGCAGTCGTTGGATCGTTAGCTAAGCAGCCGTTAGATCTTCAGCTAAACAGCTGTTAGATCTCCATCTACGCATTCCTTAGATCTTAAGCTAAACAGCAGTTAGACTTTCTGGTAAACAGACGTTTGATCTTCAGCTAAACGGCAATTAGATCTTTAGCTAAACAGCTGTTAGATCTTCATCTAACCATTCCTTTGATCTTAAGCTGAACAGTAGTTGGACCTTCTGGTAAACAGACGTTAGATCTCATGCTAAATGGCAGTTGATCTTCAGCTAAACAACCGTTAGATCTTCATCTAAGCATTCCTTAGATCTAAAGCTAAACAGTAGTTAGATCATCAGCTAATTTGGCGCAGATCTTCAGCTAAACATTCGATAAATCTTCAACAATACAGCCGTTAGATCTCCAGCTAAACAGCTGTTAGATCTTCATCTGCGCATTCCTTAGATCTTAAGTTAATCAGCAGTTAGACCTCCTGGTAAACAGACGTCAAATGTTCTGCTAAACGGCAGTTAGATCTTCAGCTAAACATTTGATAGATCTTCATCTACGATTTCCTTAGATCTTAAGCTAAACAGCAGTTAGACCTCCTGGTAAATAGATGTTAGATCTTCTGCTAAGCGGCAGTTAGATCTGCATCTAAGCGTTCCTTACGTCTTAAGCTAAACAGCCGTTAGATCTTCAGCTAAACAATCGTTAGATCTTTAGCTAAACAGCCGTTAGATCTAAAGCTAAACAGCCGTTAGATCTTAAGCTAAACAGCAGTTAGACCTTCTGGAAAACAGACGTCAAATGTTTTGCGAAACGGCAGTTAGATCTTCAGCAAAGCAGTCTTTAGATCTTCAGCTGAACAGTCGATCTTCAAGTAGAGAAAAGCATCCTTCTCTGCACAAACCGTCCTAAACTTTTTCAACTTTTATGACCAAAAAACCGAAGGAAAATCCCAAAAATCCTTGAGAATTTATTATTCAATTTAAAAATTCCGTAAGAATTTTTTTTTTGCAACGCATGCATAGCTTGTGTAATTTAGCAAAATTAAATTATGTATAAACAATAAATTTTTAATGTTTATTTCAGTGGTTTGTGCAATATCCTTATCGATTAGTAAAAATGAGGTCGTTCTACAGATTAATTGGGTCTCGGACGGTATCTTTTGTTGCCATATTCAAAAATTTCGTTTTCTTTAGGACGATTTTTTGAAAACTGGAATTTCCAAAGAGTCCTTGGCCGAGATTTTGGATGGTGTAGGCCTAATCTGAGAATGAGGAATTGAGAAACAAAGTGCTCTCCTTAACTTGGAAGCCGCTGTTTTTATAGATTGAAACCATTTTTGAGACCGCAGTAAAACGTCGTCCAATTTGCGACATCAAAAGTGGGATTGGAGAAAATGAAAGTAACATCTTTTGTCGACGAAATGCAAAAGAATCGCAAAAATCAGGACTGGACAGGTTTCTTAATTGTTGGTCCATCGATCTTTCAAAACTTAGGCGCGGTCTTTTAAACGTCAATAGCTTTGTTCTAACCTGAATTTGAAACAGGAGCATGCGCAGAAGGACTTAAACGTCAAATTTGACGTCGTTCACATCGTTTTTTCCGTCAAATCTGAAGTAATCTGACGTCAAAATTGACGTGCAAATCCTTCTGCGCACGCTCCAGTTTCAAACTCCGAACTAAGCTAATGATGTAAAGCACATATCGATACCGAATTGAAAGAAACAATGGAATACAAAAATAGTGTTACGATGAGCTGAGGAATTATGTAAGGTAAGAAACGCAACGTTTTTTTCTCTCTTGGAGAACGTCATTTGAGGTCGTTTTTTGGTCATTGCCAAGAACGTTCATTGTTCAGCTTTCACGATCATCCAAGGATTCATCCACTTATTTGGCGTCCTAAATCATTTGGCGATGCTCTACGACTTTGCAAGACCACATTGTGATAAAATATGCCTCCTTGATTACGTCGATTTTGAATCTCTAATTTTTTTCAATCAACAGTCAAGCGTGCATCACTAATTAAGTAGAAAGATTCCATTTTTATATAAGAACCTAATTTGTTAAATTTTCGTAGTATAAATTGAGTTTATGAGAGAGTTTAAAGAAGACGGGAGAGTGCGGTTTCCCGTTGGGTTTTTGAAGCGTAAACGGTTCGGTAACCGTCTCATCGGAGGACAGGAAAAAATAGAGCAGCTCCCTGTAACCGATTTGACCCGATTTTGACTGAATTATGGATTCGAATCTTTCGATTGTAGGCTGACTTCATTCGTAGAAAGTAACAGGATTGCGTAACCGCGCGCGAAGATGATGCTCGAGTTTCACCTTCACCCGTGGATTAGATGCGAGGGTCAAGCTGTAATTAAGTATTTTTTACTTCCTGTTTTGGCTTACGCATTTTTTTTCTTCATCTAATTTGGGTATAATGCTAGTGTGGAGCTGGCCTAGAGGGCAACGTCTAAACCTTGTTTAGTACTTTTTTTTTAAATTCCTGGTGCTACTCCTGGAGCATGCGCAGAAGGATTTGCTCGTCAAATGACTACAGATTTGACGGACCAACGATTTGATTGGTGTTTGATAAGAGGGTTAATTTTTTTCCTCTCGGAAGGAGAGCTCATTTGATTGTTTGTCCCTCTCCACACGAGCTTTTCTTGCGAGAGGAAAAAATTAACCCCCTCGTGTTATGAAGTTTGAATTTAGGCAAAGATGAATTTTTGAAGAAAAAAACGCAGGGACTAAAAACTCTTGAAAGCTCGCGCATGGTGAACACACATGTCGTCGCATTAGTTCTGACACCGGCTAAGTCATTTTTTTATCAATTTTGAGTTTGGCATTGTTTCTGATGGTAAATTTTGTGGAGAATCGAATTCCGTTGGTAGTTTAACCCTATTACCAACAGAAACCGCGCAGTTCACGATTTAGCCGACAGGTAATGCATTGATTCCAATGAGTAATTAATCCGTATTTTGGCTCTCCTGAAAACTTAGGAAAAATGACATAGCCGGTGTTAGAACTAACCCGAAGTCCACCGCAGTTCGAAACTCCTGGAGCATGCGCCGAAGGATTTGGACGTCAAATTTGACGTCATTAAAACCGTCAAATCTGAAGTCATTTGACGTGCAAATTTGCTCGAGGAGTGCTCGAACCAGTTTAAACAAGAACACAGACAAGAACATGAAAGAAGATTCGGTGAAAAAAAACAACTACCTAGTCAAATTGACCCTTGAGGGTCTGGAAGACCCACTACCAAAAAGCGGCCAAAAATGACCCATAAATCAAGGGTCAAGGAATTTTAGAAAGTTCGATACAAATCACAATCGAAGGGGAAAAAAACGTGAATTTCCCTTCTGAGTGTGAGATTTTTCTGACGCCGGCACCCATATTTAAGACGAAGTCGGATTTTTAGAGCGATAAACACACACATTTTATGTAAGAGAACCTTTTAGATTATTCAACACTTTTTGTGAAATTGAGCCCAGTCACACTGACCCTCCTGTTCGAAATAAAGAACGAATTTCAATCAAATATAAATTTTTTTCCCGCTTCTAAATTTTTGAACCAAAAAAAGCCAAAATTTGGTTTAAAAAAATTTATAACAGTGTACAGGGAATGTTGAAAACAATAAAAAATTAGAGACTCAACGGCTAACATCGTAAAATAAATTGATTGAATAAAAAACGAGAAAACCGCGGAAGTTGTCGAATGAGAGCAACTTTCTTCGTTATCGTACAATTTGCATTTCCAGTTATAAGACTGGAGGTTAAAATGATCAATTTTAAGCAAAAAAAAAAAAAAAAAAAATCAACCATACATTTTAGACCTTTGATATTTCCTCAAGTTCACTAGTAAAATGTTTTTCTCAAGATAACCCATCAAATTTATAATTTTATAAATAAATTGTGGCAATTAACTTTGTGGAAAAAAAAAGAAAAGAAAATGATTTAGCATTTTTGACGTCCCTAATGTCCACTTCTAACAAGACGCATTAGACAACACGGTGAAAGCATAAAAGTTAAAAAACAAAAATAAATAAAAATTTGAAATAAAAATTAACCAGCTTAGACTATTAGATTTTTAACAGCGATATTTCCTTTTTAGACCAAAAAAAGTCCTCTATTAAGCTTTATTGTCTCTGGAAGATTAAAAAACAATAGATATCTTAAGCAACTTTTTTTTTCATGGTCTACGAACCATAAAGTTTATTTTTCCGAAGATGGACTAAAAATTTGAAAAGCACAAAATGTAGAAAAAGTAAACGTTTCTGTTATTATTATTTTTTATTATTATTGTTATTTTTTATTTTTAAACGAAAGGTTATTAACTTTCTAAATTTGTTTAATTAGTCAATGGATCTCCTACCATTTCACCTCGAGGGCTAAAAATTTTCCTTCTCCCACAAAGTTTTGAAAAAATAGACACTCTAAACCTTGATTTTGATTATGTTTTGACAATAGCTTTGTTCCTAACGCGGTTTGAAACTTCTGGAGCATGCCCAGAAGGATTCGCCCGTCTAATTTGATGTCAGATGACTTCAGAATTGACGGACAACCGATGTGAACGACGTCAAAATCCTTCTGCGCAAGCTCCAGGAGATTCAAACCTGTATCAACGGTTGGAACAAAGCTAATAATGTAACAGAAATGTCAAATCCCTATTGGGAGAAAAAAAAATTGAAATGTCATTAAATTCTACTTTTTTCAATCCGATTTACATACCCGCAACTAAGGACATTTCTTTTTAAAAGTTAAAAAAAAACAACCGTGGAAATGGTCCTTGTACACCTGTTTATCAGTTTCACTTTCTTATAGCAAAATTTCCTCATATTTCGAGGAGAAAGGAAAAAATATAAATGGATACATCCCATCTACCTTATTTTTTTTGTGTATCATTCCAGCCTCAGTTGGATACTGGCTTGGAACTCCTGGAGCAAGCGCAGAACCGTCCGTCAAATCTGAAGTCATCTGAAGTCTATCTTGACGTCCAAATCCTCCTGCGCATGCTTCAGAAGTTTCAAATCAGTTTCAAACAGCGGTTGGAACAAAGCTATTAAAAATAAATAAATAAAAAAACTGGTTACGGAGGCTCGTCTATTTGACCTTCACCCCGTTACCTTGTTTTTTTTTTTTTTTTTTTTTTTTTTTTTTTTTTTTTTTTTTTTTTTTTTTTTTTTTTTTTAAATTAATTTATACCTACTTTATTGAGTAATTTAATAGTCGCTTTTTAATCGGCGAATATTATGAGACGTGCGAAACAGGTGAACTAGGACAATGATATTGCAACCGAATATGCGCAACTATAATTTCCTTTTCTCCATAGGAAAAAAAAATAAAAAAAATAAAAATAATAATAATGAAAGATTTGAATACAAACGATATCACAAAAAAATTTAATATGTTCTTTAAAAAAAATTTTTTTTACCATTTCTTCGGCATAAAATGCTCATCTCATTAAAAAAAAAGTCTTTAAAGCTTTTCTAGTAAAACAACTTCATCTCTATCGACAGTATTTTCTTTTTCAATTCTAAGTAAACATTATTTTTTTATGTATATTTTATTAAGGATAAAACAATGATGGGTTTCGGTGACTCTTCATTTTTTACTTAATAGCTTTGTTCCAACCGCAGTTTGAAACTCCTGGAGCTTGCTCAGAAGGATTTGCACGTCAAAGACGTCAGATGAATTCAGATTTGACGGACAAACGAAATATATGATGTCTAATTTGACCTTCTGAGCATGCTCCAGGAGTTTCAAACTGCGTTTGGAACAAAGCTATTATTATTTTTCAACAAATGAAAGTGAAGAATCCAAGATGTAGTAACTTCACCCTTGACTTTGCTCTAAAAAAACCACAAAAGCGTCTTTATGTACGTTTTAATTCTCGATTCCGCATACTGGAATTCGAAGTACAAAAGAAAACGTCCTTCTTAAACAGGAAGAATTTTGAGTGTCTCTATTTATTAAATTTCCGTGAAAAGTAGTTCAAATTGAACTTCGAATTTTTGAATTTCGAAAAAATGGCGGAGATACGTCTGTTTGAAATTTTAAAAAATTTGCGATTTTCACCAAATTTTCACGAATTGCTCCTTATATTTTTTTTACGATTTTAGGATTAAAAAACATTATCATTTTATTTTTTATTAACTTGGAACCAAGAATTCAAAGTGTACTTCAAACTGTTTACTTCATTGTCAAAAAAAAATGGGAAAGACTTTTCATTCCATAATATGGAAAAATTAGGTGGAAAAATAAATGTACGTATTCACCTCCCTACAGATGAAGATTTTTTTTTTTTCAATTTTAATTATGGGGAGTAATTTTTGAAATTTTGATGAAGATCGGAGCAATAGTACTGCTAAGTATTAAACAAAAAGACGGACAAATCTACACTATTTTGGCTGTCAATTTGACCCTAGGGGTCTAAAAAACCCAGAAAAATTTGGGGTCACAATAACTTCTCTTCGAGTGAGTTAAAAAATTACGTTTTAGGACCTTTTTCAGAAGGTTTTCATTCAATTTTCTTCTGGGGTTTTTCCACTCCCCCCCCCCAAATATTCTAATAAAATATTCGAATAAAAAATGAAATAAAAAATTGGGGTTTTAATTTGAAAAAGGAAGTTAGCGACGATATCTCGTGATGCAGAACGTGAAGAAGCATGAATTGGTAATAGTTGATAAAAATAAGCGGAATTTTAAAAAAAAACCAGTCTCCTAGGTCAATTTTAACGGATTTTAGCGCAAAAAACGCTAAAATTTGTCATTTTTTAAAGTTGTCCAAAATTGTCATATGAGTACTTAAATCTACTTGAAATTTTGCGTAGATTACGAATCTGAAATAAAAAATAGGGGGTTCTCATTTGAAATAACGAAGTTAGGTTGTGTCTGGGACACCCTGTATATCCAGGCGGATTTTAAACTACACCATCAAATTCTTTGATTTTAATTAAGGGGGGTTTACTTTTAACTTTTTTTCATAAAACCACTTTTTAACGCTCTCCCAGACGTATGCCATGTGTTTCCGGACACCCTGCATATTACACCAATTTTCTTCAGTCGGTGAAGAAGAATGTAACGTGGGCGATTTTTGAATTTCGAAAAAATGGCGGAGATATGTCTGTTTGAAATTTTAAAAAATTCGCTGCTGCCGAACCGTTGGTTCGATTTTTACCAAATTTTCACCAATTACTCCTTATATTTTTTAAGAAATTTTGGTGTAAAAAAATTATCATTTAAAATCATCAATTCAAAATATTTTGAAAAAAAAAATGCAAATATAATTTTTAGATACTGAAAAAGTTGATTCTTCTAATTTGGTGAACCAACAATAGAATAATAAAAAAAAATGAAAAATTTTGTTTTTGAATATGGAATTTAAAAGATTAAAATAAATTTATTCATACCATAATGGTTCGTTTTAATCCAAGAGAACGTCGTATTTGACGTGAAAGTAAAGAAGGGCGCACACGTTTCAAAATTGGGCTGAACACCGACTGAAGCCGGCTACGTCCGCGGCTTCAACTTTTCTGCGTCTCCCCGCCAAAGACGTCTTTCGACCCCCTACTTTCCGTCTTCAGATCCCTTCGAATTTGAAAGGATCATGAAAGCCGAGAATTCATCTGAACAAAATGACCATTGAAAGTACTACAAAATTGTGAGAAAATTTTGTACAAATCGGGTGAAAATTGTGGCCGTAAAGTGCTACGGAAAAAATGGTACGGACGGCCGGAACCACTGAAAATGTTGAGATCGGTAAAGATCAATTATTTGACCCTCCGGGGTCTGGGAGACCCTTCCCCAAAAACCCGACGTGGAGGATATCATAATAACTTCTTTAAGGAAGTTAAGAAGTATTCAAGGTTGGGGAAGGGTCTTCCAGACCTCGGAAAGTCAAATCGAATATTGATCATTACCGATCTCAACTTGGTCTGTGGTTCCGTCCGTCCGTAGCATTTTTTTTCCGGAACACTTTACGGCCACAGTTTTCATCCGATTTTCACCAAATTTTCACACAAATTTCTTTAGCCGGTGAACAAGAATGTAACGGGGCGATTTTTGAATTTCGAAATATGGCGGAGATATGTCTGCTTGAAATTTTAAAAAATTCGCTGCGGCCGATTTTCACCAAATTTTCACCAATTACTCCTTATATTTTTTAAGAATGTTTTGTGCAAAAAAATTGCTAATTTACTTATTATTATTTTTTTTAGGTGGGAGAAATTTCATACTTCTACCCATTATGAGAGGCACATCCCTAGGCCAAAGAGCATTATTTCTACCTTGACACTTAAAAAAAATTTTCGAAAAAAGAACTTGGAAAATTTAAGAAAAACCGCAAATTTTCGAAAAAAAAACCGGAAAATTTTTCGCAAAAAAAAAAAAAAAAAAAAAAAAAAAAAAAAAAAAAAAAAAAAAAAAAAACTTCCACTCCCTTATTCTTTCCTTCCTTATACTTCCCGCTCCTTTATACTTTCCCTCCCTTCGTTATACTTTTGTTCCCTTATATTTCCCCTCTGGTACTTTCCACCTCTGTTACACTTCCTCTGTTATACTTCCCCTCCCATATACTTCCCCCTCCGTTATACTACCCCTCCTATATACTTCCCCCTCCTATATTGTTACTTCTCTTTAAGGAAGTTTTCGTTGGAAGCTCTTCAAGCCAGTACTTTTGGGACTCCTTGAGAAGTAAAAGAATTAATTGCTTTAATTTCAACTTAATTTTAAATGAAAGGTGAAAGTCAAACGATTATTTGCTTCCAGGGACGATCCAGCGGATTTATTTTTTATCCGATAAGGACGAATGTCGGATCTGTAAATTTAAAGAGCTAATTATTTAAAAAAAAACAACAACTAATTAAGGTTTTTTCCCGACGTTTTTCACACGGAAAAAGACTTGAAATTTTTAATTGAAACGTCTATTTTCAGTTAAAAGTACTAGTTTGAAGAGCTTTCAACAGTCCCTAAAGAGAAGTAAAAAATATAGGAGGGGGAAGTATAACGGAGGGGGAAGTATAAGGGAGGGGAAGTATAAAGGAGGGAAGTATAAAGGAGGGAAGTATAAGGGAGGGGAAATTTAAAGAGGTCTTGTAAGTGTAAGGAGTCATTTAACTCTTTTAAGTAATTAAGTTTAAGGCCATTTTTTCGAAATTCAAAAATCGCCCCCTTTACATTCTTGTTCACCGGCTAAAGTTTGTATGAAAATTTGGTGAAAATCTGTAGAAAAATGTGGCCGTAAAGTGTTCCGCTACGGCCGGCCGGCACCACAGACAAAGTTGAGCTCGGTAAAGATCACCTCCGGGGTCTGGAAGACCCTTCCCCAAAAACCCGACGTGGAGGGTATCAGAATAACTTCTTTAAGGAAGTTGAAAAAGCTAAAATCCTGCAAAAATGATCATTTTATCGACAAAAATCGGGGTAAAAATGTTTTTAAAAAAATAAATGAATAGAAAATGAATCAAACTAATGAAATTCCATTTTTTTTCGCGTCCCCCTTCCTCTCTCCCTTCTAAATCTTGAATATTTTTCGGGTTCATTTATTTTGTCCATGAACTTTTTTTTCTTTAATTGCATAACAGATTTTCAGGTGAATTGTATTATATGCGGGTTTTCTCAGGCGTGAATAAGTGAAACGGACCTCCCAGAGAAAAAAAAAAAAAAAAGGAAAAAGAAGAAGACTCTTAAAAAGTCTTATTGTCCTTAAACGGATTTCGTCGTTTACGCCTACGATTTTACTAACGACGTCGATAACTTTCTAATGAAAATCTCACGAGTGTGACTAATTTTCAATCCGCCAAACGGCGGAATTATAAATTTAATTATTGAACTTTAAAAGTCATTTTGATTTAGAAATTTCATTTTATATACAGCTATTGTGTAGGGGAGAGTACCATGAGTATGCCACGTAAAAATCTGTTGTCCAGAGGGGGGGGGGGGGGTTAACGCGGATTTTTCCTGTTTTTCGCTTCTATCTCCAAAACGGTACGTAGTAGCAAAAAAATATATAAGATAAAAAAAAAAGATGACAAAATTTCCTATAAATTTGGTTCAATAAAATTTTTTGTACTACCAACGGCGCTCGCGCTATACGGCGGCGAAACACGGTGCAAAAAAAGGCCAAAAAATTTTTTTACCTTGGGGCGATGGAGCGTGACTTTCCACAGTTTTTCGCCCGTATCTCCAAAACGGTACTTCGGAGCTAAAAAAAATCTAAGTTAAAAAAGAAAGCTGACTAAATTTGCTACAAATTTGATTCAATATAATTTTTTGTACGACCAACGGCGCTCGAGCTACACGGCGGTGAAAAACAGTGCAAAAAAACGAAAAGGTTTTTTTGACCTTGTGGCGAGGGAGCGTGACTTTTCCCGGTTTTTCGTCTGTATCTTCAAAACAGTAAGCCCTACGCCAAAAATGTATTTTACAAAAATGAAAGGTGAATAAATTTCCGACAAATTACACGAAATCAACTTTATTGCAGGATTGGCCATTTCCGAGATACAAAGCGTTGAAAAAAGTCCCTACTTGAGGGAGTTCCCAGCTTCAAACCAGACTTTTTCTTCTTTTCATTTTGTCCCGAATGAGTAGAACGATAATTTTTATTCCGTTAGTACCCTTTAAACTGTTCTTTTTCTTGTTAGATTCCGCTATTTTCGATTTTTCCGTTCAGCGAAAATTAAGTTTCGAACTTTTTTTTTTCTTTTTTTGCACCGTGAATAAAAATAAAAGGAGAACACGAAGCGTAAAAATAAGCTCGATATCATTCGGAGCATGAAACAATAACAGGTAACAATTATTATTTTGATAATTTTTTTTTTTTTTGTTTTTTTTGCCGATACTACAATCGCCATTTTAAGTGGGTTGACCGCGGAAGTGGTCATTAACGAGAAGAATATCTTAAAATTGCAATCGGAGTTTCTCTAAAAGGCGGAGACTTCCTTTTTCTAATGATAGAATTAGAAAATTAGAAAATCGGGGGGGGGGGGGGGGGGGGTGAACTATGGGTATTTTTTGACTTCTAGAATTTTTACTCAAAAATGAATTCTCCCAGATCATCCATGAAACTTGGAAAAAATAAGAAATAAGTATAGGGATAAAAAAAGTACTAGTTTGAAGAGCTTCCATAGAGAACTTCCTTAAAGATAAGGAACAATATAGGAGGGGGAAGTATTAATGAGAGGAAGTATAAAGGAGGGGGAAGTAGAAGGGAGGGGAAGTATAAGGGAGGGGAAATTTAAGGAGGTCTTTTAAGTGTTAGGAGTCTTTTAACTCTTTAAAGTTATCAAGTTTAAGGAGGTTTTTTTCTCGAAAAATTTTCTTTCTTTTTTTTCCAAAAAATTTTCTAAGTTTTCTTTTTTAAATTTAATTTTTTTTTTTCATTTTTCAAATTTTTCTAAGATCAAGGTAGAAATAATGGGATTTTTGCCCAAGGGAGGTCCCTCTCGTAACGGGTGGAAGTATGAAATTTCTCCCTACTAAAATGATTAGTTAAAAAATGGTGATTTTTTTTACACCAAACATTCTAAAAAAATACAAGGAATAATTAGTGAAATTTTGGTGAAAATCGGACCAATGGTTCGGCCGCAGCGAATTTTTTAAAAGTTCAAACAGACATATCTCCGCCATTTTTTCGAAATTCAAAAATCGCCCTCGTTAGTTTCTTGTTCACCGACTAAAGAAAATTTGGTGGAAATCGGTGGAAAACTGTGGCCGTAAAGAGTTCCAGAAAAAAATGCTACGGACGGATGGAACCACAGACAAAGTTGAGATCGGTACCTGAAGATTCGATTTGACCCTCTGGGGTCTGGAAGACCCTTGCCCAAAAACTCACCAAATATTCCTTATATTTTTGGCAAGTTTTCGTTGTAAAAAAATTTTATAAGGGAGAAATTTTATATATCCACCTCTTGCGGGAGGGACATCCATGAGGCAAAAGGTCCATTACTTCTACCTAAATACTCATCTCTTATTAATACATACTATAGGTACTTATTTATTAAGTATTATATTCTACCTTGACACTTAGAAAATTTTTCGAAAAAAAGAACTTAGAAAATTTAAAAAAAAGCGCAAAAAAAAAGAAAACCCGGAAAATTTTTCAAAAAAAAACCGGAAAATTTTGCAAAAAAAACCTTAGAAAATTTCTTGAAAAACCCTAGAAAGTTTTTCGAAAAAACAAACTTGGAAAATTTTTCGAAAAAAAAACTTCCCCCTCCCTTATACTTCCCCTCCTTTATACTTTCCCTCCCTTCGTTATACATTCGTTCCCTTATACATACTTCCCCCTTCGTTATACTTCCCCCTCCATTTTACGTCCCCTCCGTTATACTTCCCCTCCTATATAGTTACTTCTCTTTTAGGAAGTTTTCGTTGAACCCTCTTCAAACAAGTATGTACTTACTTTTTTTGTTTCCAAGATTAAAAAATGGCCGTAAAAAATTTCCACAATAGATCGTGACGACGAGTTTGCTAATGTCGACCACGTTTTTCTCCCATTTTGATCTAATACTTATTTTTATCTTTTAAAATAAGTCTTGTTGTTGAGAGAAAAAAAATTGTGAAATAGAATCCTCCATTTACATTTTAAAAGGCGTAAGCGGCCTTTTTTTGTCTTCTGAGAATCCCGAAATGTAAAAAAGATCCTTTAAATATGGGATTCCCTATTTTATTTCCACACAGCTAAAACCTACACCGGAAAACCCCACAATTGAGAACGCGTACTTGAACTTGAGACCTTATTTAAACAATTTGTTTAAACAATAGAATGTTATAACTTTCAAATTGAAAGACGATTCCGGTTTAATCCTCAATAGTTCTCCTTGAAAGGGATTTTCAAGAATGAAAAGATCGGACAAACGGTATTTGTATATCGTTTAACACGTCTCAAGTAAACATTTCCAAGGGGACTTTCTACGTCCTTTAAAATATGTATTACACGAAACGAAAAGTACTTCATAAAAGGAAAAATATGTGGAATTCTTATTTGCGTAATTTTCTCATTCTTCTTTGCAAATCTGGCCCAATTTTGTTTCGTTTTTTCCGTCTTTTTTTAAAGATAATGAACGTTGAACATTTTTACTAGGACATTTCTAAAGTTGATTTTTGTCACGGAATCGATAACATATAAAGAAAATTGGGTACATGTGAGTGCTTACGATACCATAACAGCGCATGCGCATTCCGCGTTTTTTCAAAAACTCTTTGAGATTTGCCTAAAATCAAACTAGATAAGACGAGGGGGTTAATTTTTTTCCTCTCGCACGTGTAATCAAACTAGCGAGAATTTTGGAAAATCTCAAAGATAAATTTTTGGAAAAACGCGGGAACTAAAAACACACGAAAGCTCGCGCATGCGCGTTTTTTTGGTATCGTAACTAACATGTACCTAGAACATTTTTTTTATATTGCTAATATTTTTAATCAGATTGGGAGTTAATTTTGTTTTAAAATTACTTGTTTGAAGAGCTTCCAACGAAAGATTCCTTAAAGAGAAATGACAATATAGGAGGGAGAAGTATAAAGCAGGGGGAAGTATAAAGGGAAGAGTTTCCAACGAAAGATTCGTTAGAGAGAAATAAAATATAGGAGGGAGAAGTATAAAGGGGGGAGGAGTATAATGGAGGGTGAAGTATAAGGGACGTCCTTAGTTTTCATGTTTAAGGAGGTTTTTGTTTTTTTTCGAAAAATTTTCAAAGGTCAAGGTAGAAATAAAGGGATTTAGCCCAAGGGAGGTCCCCCTCCTAGCGGGTGGAAGTATGAAATTTCTCCCTACTAAAATGATAATTAATGATAGAAATGATAATTTTTTACACCAAAAAATTGTAAAAAAAGGTAAGGAGTAATCGGTGAAAAGGTGACAATCGGACCAACGGTTCCGCCGCAGTGAATTTTTTTAAATTTCAAACAGACGAATTTTTTCGAAATTCAAAAATCGCCCTTGTTAGTTTTTTGTTCATCGACTAAAGATTTGGTGAAAATTGGTTGAAAACTGTGGCCGTAAAGTGTTCCGGAAAGGATGGCCGGCCGGTACCACAGACAAAGTTGAGATCGGTAAAGATCGCCTCCGGGGTCTGGAAGACCCTTCCCCAAAAACCCGACGTGAATGGTATCACAATAACTTCTTTAAGGAAGTTAAAAATAAAAAGCAATATTATAATACTCTTTATTATATCACATATTTACATATTATTATAGTATACACATAAATATTGTTTATACAAATGAAAGAAAAAAAATTAAACAATAAAATAATCAAACGCGTTAAAAATGAGTAAATAATGCATTTTATACACTATAATAATTAATAAACATTTAAATTTTAACAGTTTTAACGTGGATCTCTCATAAAATTGGGGGAGAAAAAAAAAGCATAAAAAGCGTGCTAAAACTAATCGGATGGAATGTCCAAAAAGGGTTAGTTACAACCCCAAGTATTCTAGACTAGTTTTTTGTGGATATTAGAATTTTTTTAAAAACTATCAAGCAATAGAGTGAATTTAAATTTTATGAAAATTCCCGTACGACAAAAATATAATTTACGATCACAGATTTACAACGAATTTTCGTTCTCCGTGATTTTCGAGTTTTGATATTCAGTTGCTCCACGAGAGGAAAATGATAAGGCAAATGAGAAAAGTCAACGGTATGAGCAGCAAGAGGCATTTGTGTTTTCTCAATTTGGTCTGTAAAAAAAATAAATGATTATTAAGCTTCAAATGTATCAATTACAGTGGCGGCTCGTCAGGGGAGGCAAGTGAGGCACGGCCTCACCTGAAGTTCAGAAGAAAAAAAATTTTTTTTAATCCCCAAAATTTTAATTTTTTATGATAATTATTTTAAAACATGGTTTCTAACTTTTTTTTCGGAAATAAAATAAGATTTTTTTTCATTTAAAAAATAATAATAATTACGTAAGTTCATAAATTTAATAACAGGACCTACAAAAATACTCTCAGCCCGGCCTCTAGCGTAGAAAGTCGGTACCGCATCGTTCGGATTTCGAAATATGATTAAAAAGCCAGGAGAGGCACGGGTGACCTTGGCCTCTCTTGATATAGAAGGAGGGGTCCGGGGGGTTAATATGGTACTCGCGAGAACGAAGGTTAGCCGGGATGAGATCAATCGAACCCACGCGAGCCGGCCTGGAATCGCCGGCTAAACCCTCCAAGTGAGGCACGATACAACTGTGCCTCACGCTAGGGGAATGGTAAAGGAGCTTGAGCAATCTTACCAACTTCAAACTTGCTACCAAGAATATGTTAAGTAAATTGGTAATTTTTGAGTTTTTAGTTTGTTATTATGTCATGAAAAAATAAATAAATATAGCATGGTCTTTTATTAAAGTTAAAAATTCTAAGAAAATTGGGTGGCGCCAAAAAGCGTTCGGGTAACACTGTTACTCTAAACGGCGAGCGCGCGATAGCCTTATTAACGGCTATCCTATCGTAACCTTCACACCCAGTTAAACCGTTAACGTTCTTTAACGTAAGTTTCCGTTGTGAATCTTGGTTGTGACTTGTGATTTTGTGAATCTTTTTAAAGAAATAACAGTCAACATTATCACTCTATATTATTACAGGGGATTTGGTGACTGGTGAGTCTACTTTTCTTTTTGAGTTTTCAATTTCAGGTTCCGAAATGGAAATCGGAGAAGACATTATCGTTTCCCTTCTTAATGTTCCGTTTACGAGAAGAAATGAAACGGACAAAAAGGACATTTTAAATCGAGGTAGGCCCGTTCCAAATATTTGTTCTCTTAGTGTAGACAAATTTAAAACCAGGGGATTTCGATCTAGCTGGTATTCATTAACAAATGGCTTTGTGGAAGCCATGTGATGGGCAAACTTTTTGTTGGCCTTGCCATCTTTTTTCCACATCTAAAAACATTTGGAACGTTGAGGGGTATTTCGACTTAAAAAATCTATCCCGAAGTGCCGACAAACATGCGGCATCAAAAAATCATATTTCTTGTTTACTTTCGTTGAAACTTTTTTCCAAAAATAATTTAAGCGTGATTGAACAATTGTCAGAACAGGCTAAGTTGGAAAAAATCAATTACAATAAGGATGTTTCTTTAAATAGAGAAGTTTTAAAGAAACTGATCGATTTAACCGTGGTTTCATCAAAACAAGAACTGCCTTTTAGGGGTCATGATGAGTCTGATTCTTCCTTCAATCGAGGAAATTTTAAAGAAATATTTGAGTTGCTAATAAGTTCTGATATAAATTTAAAGTCACTTAAAGTCATTTAAATTTTTTTTTTTTTTTTTTTTTTTTGACGCCTGGCCTCACCCTTCACAAACCCCACGAGCCGCCACTGATCAATTACCTTTAATCTATTTGCTTCTCTAAGATGAGATGCTGCGTCAGATACGTAGACGTTGGCAGATTCAACGTTTGCTTCTATGCTGTCAATGATTTCTCCTTGATTATGCACCAGATTTCCCAATTCTTTAAATATATCGTTTACTTTCCCAATATCTTCCTGTAAAGAAAAACATGTGTACAAAATTATTTTAGATGAATAAGCCGAAAGTGTCGACAAGTAAAAAGAAAACTCCTTCGATTAAGCATCATGGGAAAAATACGAAGCAAAGATGCCCGACGGCATCGCCAGAATCGCCACCAGCAAAAACTGAGAAGAAGAAGACAAAATCGCCAATAATAGCATTAGATAAATGCGATAATTGTGGTTATCAGTTTAAAAAGGATTCGGTTATGGATTTAAGAATGTTGGGAACTATTATAGAAAAATGTCAAGCTGAGATTGAATCGAGGACATGTCCAGATATTCCAAAAGCTGTTCCGAAGAAGATTTCGATCGTAGATGACAGGAAGTCGGTGACGTTTTCCCCTGAGCCGGAAGTTCTGCAGCCGAAGAAGGTTTTGTCAAGTCCGAAAATACTTCCTGAACCGAAGCCACTTTTGCTGGAGCACAAACCGTATAGCGTTCATGAGCCGGAGAATCAAACACAAGTTGCTCCAGGGATCACTAAGTATTCCGCAGACGAAAGCAATGTTCGGTCGAAGACAGATTCAAGCTTAAGATCTGCGTCAACATCGAAATTTGGGCAAAAAGCTAAGCTTGTCCGAAACAAAAAGGTTTATCGCTCTTTTGGAAAATATGTCGCAGAAGAATTGAAGTCTTTGCCGATAGAAAAAGCCAATGTCACCCAAAGACTTATCAATGAAGCTTTAGCACACGGTTTAATGGGTCACCTAAACCGAACTTCATGCGTTGTATGGAAAAAATGAAACACCCAAAAAATACAGAAGTTAATAAAATATTACGATTATTACGCCTGAGCAGCCCATCCCTAGTTATCAGGCTTCACATTGTCCCAAAGTATGCAGCCAGACTGTTTTGTTGATGAATATTTCCCCAAAAGCTGCGCTATCAAAATGAGCAGCCAATCCTTTAGTGCAGGCCCCAAAGCCAGCATCACTGCATGGTGAATATTTCCCCAAAAGTAGCAGCTGCGCTATCAAAATGAGCGGCCAATCCTTTAGTCGCAGCTGCGCTATCAAAATGAGAGGCCAATCCTTTAGTGCAGTCCCCAAAGCCAGCATCACTGTATTGTTGGTGAATATTTCCCCAAAAGTCGCAGCTGCGCTATCAAAATGAGCTGCCAATCCTTTAGTGCAGGCCCCAAAGCCAGCATCACTGTATGGTGAATATTTCCCTAAAAGTCGCAACTGCGCTATCTAAATGAGTGGTCAATCCTTTAGTGCAGTCCCCAAAGCCAGCGTCACTGTAGGGTGAATTTTTCCCTCAAAAGTCGCAGCTGCGCTATCATAATGAGCGGCCAATCCTTTAGTGCTGGCCTCAAAGCCAGCATCACTGTATGTTTGGTGAATATTTCCCCAAAAGTCGCAGCTGCACTATCAAAATGAGCGGCTAATCCTTTAGTGCAGCCATTGGCACAAAAAGTTTTTTAAAAGCCAGCGTGCATCGCTCATCACAAGAATGTGAAAGGTACAATTTCACATTTTATTAGGTTTGGATCATCATAGTGGATAACGCTTTGAGTTTCTTATGTTTTGCTTATATATAATTTCGCTGATGATTCTGATACAAAGATGGCTTCTTCAGGTGACATAAGTTCCAACCTACTGGCTATGTCTTTGCCATAACTTCTATAGCTTTGCTCCGAAGAAGTTTTCCTCAAACTGACACGCAAGCGACTTTCATCGCTTGAATTTTGACTCGAATCCATGTTACAAAAAAAACTAAACTCATATGATTTTATTTGGTAGCAGTTGTGCTGATTGTTGACCGCTCTGACATTTCTGGGAAAGGGCAGATGGAAGAAGTAAGATCGATTTCATCTGTTTTTGCCAGAAGAATGATGTTGCTGATAAGATGGATGCAGTAGCTGGCGGTTTTTGGCGACATGTTTTCTAAATGATAGGCGATTCGGGAGCCGTAGTATTTAAAATTGGGTGGCTTCGGGCGTCTTTCTTTACCTTTCACACGTGGATAAACATCAGTGATTGCACTGCCACTACGACTTGAAACCGAAGACGAGTTACTTCTCATTTTAAATTTTTTTTAAACTTGTGACATATTGAATTTTTTTAAAAAGATGTTTTAATTACCTCTAATTGAACCATGGCCGCATGCTGCTGCTCGAGAAGGCGAGTGTCGAGCTCTTCTTGCTGAAGTTGAGCTTGCGTCTGCTGTGAACTTGGCGTGAGTTCAATGAGTTGGTCGCCGTGCGAAGAAAGTTTCGAAGGCGGAGGCGGAAGTCTGCTTGTGACTCTTTTCTGAGCGATATCTTTCTTCTCCTTTTCCAAAGCTAGCTGCTGCGTCTGTTGAAAAGCATTCAACGCAGTCATAAACTCATCTGCAAGCCTCTCTTTTTGCATTTTGTTTTCCCTCTAAAAATACAACGGTTACATCCATCTAGCAGTTCCGCCAAACTTACATTGTCAGCCAACTGAGGAAACTGGATACTATCAAGCCTCATTAAGCTTTCTGAAGTGTCTTTTGCAAGAGTATTTGTATAATGTTGTATTTGATGTCTGAAAATCAGTCTGTTAAACAAAACAAAAAAAGTTCCAAGTTTACTTACAATTTGGTACGGAGTTCTTGGGTGTCTTGAGAAGTTCCTATACTGTTCACCATCTTTTTCATGGATACAACTAAGAAAAGAAAAGATATTAAAAACTGTGAAGCAATCTGGCTATGAACTACATAATCCACCGAATGCAGTGAGATTACAGCAAAGTTAGAGGAAGTGGTACTGCAAGATTTCAGTTAGCGGTTGATTAAAGCAAGAATACAGCACATGCAGTGCGATTTACAGCAAGCGGTTGAGTAACGAAAGCGGGACATCAAGGCTACTGCAAGCTGGACAGACTACAGTAAACGAATGATTAGAGCAAGATTACAGCAAGCGGTTGAATAAAGAAAGCGGGAGAGGCTACTGAAAGCTTTAAAACCTACAATTATTAACGGCTGATGAAAGCAAGATTACAGCAAGCGGTTAAATAAAGAAAGCGGGAGAGGCTACTGAAAGCTGGACAGCCTACAATTAACGGATGATTAAAGCAAGATTACAGCAAGCGGTGGAGTAACGAAAGCGGGACATCAACGCTACTGCAAGCGGGACATCAAGGCTACTGCAAGCTGGACAGCCTACAACTAACAGATGATTAGAACAAGATTACAGCAAGCGGTTGATTAAAGAAGTAGGACATAAGGCTACTGAAAGCTGGAAAGCCAACAGAAAACGGTAGATTAAAGCAAGACTACAGCACATGTAGCGAGCAGTTGATCAAATGAAGGGGGACATCCAGGCAACTGCAAGCTGTCAAGCTCATTAGAGCAAGATTACAGCAAGCAGTTGATTAACGAAAGCGGGACATCAAGGCTACTTCAAACAGCACAGCCTACAGTAAACGTTAGATTAGAGCAAGATTATAGCAAGCGACACATCAGGCTACTACTGCAAGCTGGACCTACAATTAACTGATGATTAGAGCAAGATTACAGCAAGCGGTTGATTAAAGAAAGTGGGACATCAAGGCTGAAAGCTGGACAGCCTACAGAAAACGGTAGATTAGAGCAAGACTACAGCACATCTAGCAAGCGGTTGATCAAAGGAAGGGGGACATCAAGGCAACTGCAAGCTGGCAAGCTGTCAAGCTGTAGATTAGAGCAAGATTACAGCAAGCAGTTGATTAACAAAAGCGGGACATTAATGCTACTGCAAACTGGGCAGCCTACAGTAAACGGTAGATTACAACAAGATTACGGCAAGCGGGACATCAAGGCTACTGCAAGCTGGGCGGCCTACAATTAACGGTTGATTAGAGCAAGATAACAGCAAGTGGTTGATTAAAGAAAGTGGGTTATCAAGGCTACTGTAAGCTGGACAGCCTACGGCAAACGGTAGATTAGAGCAAGACTACAGCACATGTCACAAGATAATAGCAAGCGGTTGATCAAAGGAAGTGGGACATCAAGGCTCCTGCAAGCTTGACAGCCTGCAGAAAACGATTGATTAGAACAAGATTACAGCGAGCAGGACATTGAGGCTACTGCTCGCTGGAAAGCCTACTTGAAATTCCTGGAGCATGCACAGAAGAATATTTTACGTCGTTCAAATCGTTGTCGGTCAAATCTGAAGTCTTCTGACATGCAAATCCTTCTGCGCATGCTCCAGGAGTTTCAAACTGCTGTTGGAAGCTATTAATTATAGCATAATGCGCAATAAAAAATTAATTTTATACCCTATCCTTTGAAAAAAAAAAAAAAAAAAAAAAAAAAAAAAAAAAAAAAAAAAAAAAAAAAAAAAAAAAAAAAAAAAACCAGCTAGTTTCTCGACATAGGGCCCCTCAAAATCTTTTATGTGTAGCAACTACCATATGTTGTAAAAGAAAATATACATACGCCTGATAAAGCGTAAAAAAGGAAAACAATTGGTTTTTTAAATAATTCGAAAAGATGGATGCTGAAGAAGTTCCTCAAGAGTATTTCGAGCTGAAGAAGATCGGGGAGGAGAAGAAATATCATTGCAAAGTGTGCTCGTATAGAAGCGAGAGCGTCTCCGACCTTCAGGATCACATAAAAACGCATACATTTCGAGAGCCAGTCAACTGCCGGGTTTGTAATAAAATGTTTACGGAGCTTTCGGAGCTGCAGAGCCATTCGAAGGCTCACAAGAAGACGGTCGAGTACGTCTGCGCGACGTGCAACTTCAAAACTTTCCGCGAACGCGAAGTCGCCCGCCACTCGCGAATCCACGATAAAATGCTTAAACTATACAGGTGCCCACATTGCGAGTACACCGCCGAAAGAAAAACCGTTTAACCAACCATATGAGAAGTCATTCACTCGGTCTACCATATTCATGCAACATCTGCACCTATAAGTGCATCCAAATATGCACGATGGTACGGCACATGATGAGCCACGCCCAGCCGGACGGTACTGCTTGCCCTTACTGCCCTTTTAAGTCGAAAACACAGCAGATACTCGACAATCATATCAGAACTCATTTTAACCAAGAAATCTACTCGTGTGAAATCTGCGATTTTAAAACCACTTGGAAACCATCGATGACAACACACAATAGAGTACATAAAAATAATTAGAAGGCAATTTTTTAATTCTTTCCTCCATTGAAACAATAAAGTTTATAAATCTTAATAACGAGAAAAATATTAAAATAGCCTCTGCAAACACACTGTGCAAGCCCGCCGACCCTTTAGGCTCTTTACTTCTTTGGTTTCTGGCTTCTTCACTTCTCTGGCTGATTGATTCTTCACTTTTCTTTGTTAGCACTTTTTTTGGCTCATTGAACTCCGCTAGATTAGTCTTAATTAGCAACGCGATAGCATTCCGCCCCACCAAGCAAAACCTGACCCAAAGTTAAAAGCAGCGACATTGTCGAGGGTAGAATGGGGAAGAGAGACACGAGCACAGGCGGCCGCAGTGTCTGAGAGCATAACTAGACACTCAGGAGATCTTCAGAGATTTCGTGGGGTACATCGATGGTGAGAATCGAATGAATCGACTAACCTTGCTACATTTGTAGTCTAGCTTTAATCAACCGTTTACTGTATGCTGTCCAGCCTGCAGTGACCTTGATATACCGCTTGCTGTAATCTTGCTACATGTGCTGTAGTCTTGCTCTAATCAGCCGTTAATTGTAGCTGTCCAGCTTGCAGTAACCTTATCCCGCTTTCTATAATCCTACATGTTCTGTAGTCTTGCTCTAATCATGCGTTAATTGTAGGCTGTCCAGCCTCCCTTAAAGAGAAGTATCTATATAGAAGGGGGAAGTATAACGGAGGGGACGTAAAACGTAGGGGGAAGTATAACGGAGTGGGAAGTATGGGGGGGAAGTATAACGGAGGGGGAAGTATATGGGATGGGAAGTATAACGGAGGGGGAAGTATAAGTGAGGGGAAGTATATGGGAGGGGAAGTTAAGTGAGGGTATTATAACAGAGGGTGAAGTATAAAGGAGGGGAAGTATAAGGGAACAAAAGTATAACGGAAGGGGATGTATAAGGGAGGGAAAGTATAAAGGAGAATTTTCCAAGTTCTTTTTTTCGAAAATTTTTAAATTTTTTTTCGAAAAATTTTCCGGGTTTTTTTTCCGAAAAAATTTTTTTTAAGTTTTTTTTCGGAGTTTGACGATTGCCAATTTGGCTGTGTACAAATTCCGTGCCGGTAATGATTGTTTACCGATGACAGAGGTCAAATTCCGTGCGGAGACCGAGAGGGAATGTGTACAAACTGCGTGCGAAGGATTTAGTCAGTCCCTGAATAGGCAGAGAGTGAGAAATAGTGTGAAACGCAAGGCAACCGAAAATCCATGTGAGAGGCCTAACAAATTACTTGCTCGTGAGTTGGCGAGTGGGGATGTTCCTACGTTCACCACTGACGACGTGAATTCCGTCCGGCGAGGTATCCTTCGAGTTCGTAGAAGTGTGTATCCTAAGCTTCCGAAATCCCTTTTAGAACTTCATTCCGCATTAAATGAAATATGCCCAATCGAGACCATAGTGGTGAAAACTTTCTATTGATAAATGATGAAAGTACAAGTATCGTCGGATTTTCGACGATGACGAATTTGAAGTGCCTGTGCGGGAGCGAAATTTTGTTTGTTGACGGCACGTTCAAAAGCGTTCCGAAATTGTTTCAACTTTTCACGCTTCACGCGATTCAGAATGGAACTTACATTCCCTTAGTGTTTTTTACTTCCCAATAAGGAAACAGCTAGTTACGAGAACGTCTTCAGTAGTGTCAAGATGAAATGTGAGGAGGTGAACTTGAAGTTTGAGCCGAAAATAGTTTTCATTGATTTCGAACGAGCTATTCACACAGCAGTTCGATCAGTTTGGCCAAATAGCGAAATTAGAGGTTGCCGATTCCACCTCGCCCAGAGTTGGTGGAGAAATATCCAGAAATATCGTCTAACTGCATATTTTAAAGACCAAAATTCGGAAATCGGTCAGTGTTTGAGAATGATTTTCGGCCTTCCATTTCTTCACCCTAACGATGTGAGTGACTGGTTCACCGACGACTTGATGCCCATTGCCCCGGTAACCAAGAACCTTGACGATTTTTTGGACTACCTTCTTCAGACTTACATTTCCGAGGATGCCACGTACCCCCCAAATTTGTGGAGCGAGTTTTCCTGCAGTACGATGAGGACGACGAACAGCTGCGAAGCATTCCATTCAAAGTTGAATGAAATGTTTTATGCTAGCCATCCACATCTTCAAGTTCATTGAAGTTTTGAAAGACGTACAGGCCACTACTTATGTTAAAATGCGGTCTCAACAACAGAAATCGAAGACGATTCGCAAGAAGGAAGAATTCCTCCGCGAGCAAATGGCTGCGTTAGAGAGCGGTCTGATTTCCCGGATGGACTTTGTTAAATCAGTTTCATTCAAATTTTTTCCACTTGCTGTATAGGTGTTTTGAGGTTATAAGTAAATTTAATTTGATTTTTGGTGCCCATTGACGTGATCAGAAGATTTTTTTTTTTTTGACAAGGCATTTATGCAAATTTATTTTTTCCAAGAATGTTTTGAGGTTGCAAATTTTGACAACTCCACCAATTTTTGTGGAGGCTTTTGGGGTGTGAAGCAGTTCGCCTCCAAGCGGTGCACCTGGGTCACGCTAAACGAGCTGCACGGAGATTGTACATGTCTCATTTCATAGCCGCACGGAAACGGTACATGACCCTTTTGAGGCTCGCACGGAGTTTGTGCATCGCGGCACGGAGTTTGACGATTGCCAATTTTCCAATAAAAAATTGGATTTTTTCAAAAAGTTTTCTAAGTTTTTTTTTTGTGCCAAAAAAAATTTATTTTTCCATTAAAAAGAATATCAAATTGTAAGTTAAAAAAGTCAATTTTGAGGAAAGTTTTTCATATTTTGTTTCGGTTTTTCTTATATCGTAGGCCACCCTGAAAAAGAGCTCAAATAGGTCGAAACGTTGGCTCAATAAAATGAATTTGTACAAATTGTACTTGGGGTGTTCTTGGAGAATAAAAAACCTCAATTTTAAAAACCTTAGTTTGGTTAAGTTTTCCCTCTTGCGAGAATCAACTCGTTCGATAACTGCAAAAACAAACAAATCTAAGACTTACTAAAATCAAACACAATTATTTATGAGACCCCCTGAAAAATATGCATGAAAATTATTGCAATTACCCATAAATTTTCGTATAAGTACCAATTTTAAAACTTTAATCAAATATGTATCTTTTATTATTTTCAAAATTAAAGTAAAGCGCAACACAAACTCACACGGCTTTCTTTGGCTAGAAGTTATATCGTACAGGGGAAGATGTATTAAAGTACTGGTTTGAAGAGCTTCCAACGAATCTTCCTTAAAGAGATATAGGAGGGGGAAGTAACGGAGGGGAAGTAAAACGTAGAAGTTATGGGGGGAAGATAACGGAGTGGAATATATGGGAGGGGAAGTATATGGGGGGGAAGGGAAGTTTAGTGAGGGGTAGTATAACAGAGGGTGAAGTATAACGGAGAGGGAAGTATAAGGGAATGAAAGTATAACGGAAGGGGATGTATAAGGGAGGGAAAGTATAAAGGAGAATTTTCCAAGATTGTTTTTTCGACAAATTTTATAAGTTTATTTTTGAAAAATTGTCGGAGTTTTGTTTTTTCCCAAAAATTTTCCGAGTTTTTTTTTCGAAAAAATTTCTAATTTTTTTTTGTAAAAAAAATTTTTTTTTTTTAAAAAAGTGGTTCCCTTAGAGGGGGCGACACCAAATACAGATTTTAGAGGGACCTGAAATGTACCTCTCATAATTTTTTCGGATTTTTCGAGGTGGTATTTCAGTATTTTATAACGTTTTTCTGAATTTTAAGGTTTTTCGCAATAAAAGCGAGAAGTTAAAAATAATTTTACTTCATAAAAAAAAAATATCTGATGTTTTGAGATGAGATGTTTTAGATTACAAGCGCTAAAAAAAAAAAAAAAAATTATGTTTCATTTCATTGATTAAGATTTCATACTTTAAGAATGAAATGCAACTGATGCTTGCCTCATGTTAAAGCCATAGATCATTCTCGGCGGATCTAGAACGTCTGAACCTAGTGACAGCCAATTCCATCTAATAAAAAAAAAATCATTAAATTTTTTTAAATTTATTTTTTAAACCCTTCGAGATGTCGGTCTTGGACTGCTTGGTGTGGAATGAGTGATCTGCATTTTTCGTGAGCCAGGAGACAACCAATTTTGAGAACTCTCATATAAAGATTCTTGAGAAATAGCAGGTGGTTTTAAGAACTGTCCAGAGGAACCGGGCATAGCAGGTGGTTTTAAGAACTGTCCAGAGGAACCGGGCATGCAGTTATTCACAGCATTTGAATTACTTTCTTTATACCTCTCATGCTAAAAACATATCATTTTAATCTTTGCATAATCCCAACAAAAAAAGAACCTGGAGAGCTGGTTTTCTAGCCCTCATCTTCTTTTCTAAGTCTTCTTGTGCCATCATCATTTTTTGAGTAAAAGCCTTTTTGCCTTTCTCTTGCTCCAACCTTGTTGATTTCATTTTCAATTTCAGATTTGCAATTTGTGAATCGTCACGCAAGGCCTTTTTCTCGTAGTTTTTATTCTAAAGAAAGATTGTTAGTTATATATGGAAGAATAAATATTTTACTTTTTCTTTGGATTCCTTTAATTGTTTTTGAAGGACTTTTGAAGGGTGATCAGCCATTTCTAAGCCAATTTCTCTCTGCATTTAATAATCTCTTTTTCTTCTGAACCTATAAATTTTATTTAAGAAGTGATATAAATTGGTAAATAAAATGACTTACAGCCATCGATAACCTCTTTTCTTATATTATTCACTCCGGTTAATCCATCTTCAAGAGATTTTATTAGATCATCCATACTGTCATCATCATTGAATTGCCCATTTGGTAAATTGTTGAACCTTTAAAAAACGTTTATCAATTTTAAATCAAGAAGAATGATTACCAAGAATATTTTTCTTCATCCTGCCCTAGACGGTTTGCAATATTTTCTGCTTCTTTCGCCATCTGAAAGAGAAATAAAGATAAAGATGGAAAAAAATAGGTTATTAATAAAAGGTTTTTTGAAAACCAAAATACATAGGAAAAAACCTGAGAAGCTTCTCCGCGGCCTTCCATGAAATGAGTCGATTTTTGCGGAATTCCCACATTCACTTGGACTTCTTGGCTCATTTCGGCGAATTTCATAACATGCTACATAAAAATATATAAAAATTAACTATCAGGGCGTTTAACAAACCAGTGTTTCTTCGTAATCATTCATATGAGGGCTGATGCACGTAATTATCGATACGTGTCCTTCGCCATCAAGGAATGTTTTAAATAAATGAGTTAACCTAGAATCTCGATATGGAATCATTTTTTTGGCACCTTTTTGGTTTTCTCGAAGATGCTCCAGACAAGCACGAAGCGTCAGTAGCGAATTGTTGATATTGCCTAAAAAATACAAATCAAAACAATGTTTGGACCTTTGCATGTACGAACATGCTTCACGCAAACGTTGGCCAGTGTAATTGGTTCGATTAGTCCTTTCACTGCCAGCGAGATCAACCAGCGACAGCTGGCTGACGATGAGAGAAGATTTATCGTCCCTAACTTCAGAGCCAGTCTCGTTTAATGGTGCCTGTCAGAAAAGTGTTATATTTTTAATATTAACTCTGATTACCTGAACAATACGAATGGTGAATATAGAATGACTTCGGCTTGATTCTGAATTGAGAATACTGTGGCCAATTTTTCTTCGCTTTTTGCCTTTCAGATAAAGTTCAAATGCTTCGTCAGCATTTCTGGCTTCGACTTCATTCACACCGTAAACGAACATGTTATGGTTAGCATCTTCACGGATAGTTTTTGGTGTCCGCGACCTTCAAAAAATCGTTTTTGATATCCTAGGTTTGGGCAACCTTTGCTTAGCATGGGGAAAAAAGAAGCTTTATGATGTAACAACAAAAATCTATCAAAGAGGAAGTTTTTAGGGCAAAAACTGAGGAAAACGCTAGACAATAATGAAAAAGGAGGCTTCTCGAATTGAGAAAAACTCCCAAAAATAGCCGAATAACCACCAAAACTGAGGAAACTTCCATTAATGCGACAAAGAGGGGTATTCAGGCTAAAAGAACAAGAAGAAAGCCAGAAAAAAATTGAATAAATTTAACTTTCTTAAATAAACCGCAGGACGTTGCATATCTTCTACATGAATAAAATTTCTTACTTGACGTGTATCAATTCTTCATCAACATCCTCCAACAAATCATACACAGCGTTATTATAAATTTCAACATATGTTATAAAAACACTAAAACGGTTGTCTTCTTCGACTGGTACTACAGTATCTTCTCTTATGCGATCAACGTTTTTCTTTTTTTCACTAAAAATTAATGAACATTCAAAAATAAAACAATTCGGATAATTAATAATTAACTGCTTACTTTTTACCATTTTTGTTGCTGTCGACTTCAGCATCATGATCGCTTTGAACGTCGAAGCCGTTGGATCGATCAGGTTTAAAAATGTATTTTTTCGCCTGGTACTTGGAGATTGAATTAAATATTATGTCTAAAGACCGCGGTATTACGCCAACGTCTTGAGGGGTTCCAGACATTGTGTAAGTTTTTCCGCTTCCTGTGATGCCGTAAGCAAAAAGAAGTTCATTCCGTCCAAGAAGCACATTTTTAACCAATGGCAAAGCTATAGAATTAAATAGCGTCTTTTGGCTCGTGGAATCATCGAAAACACTATTAAATCTAAAACGGTTAGACTGATAACAATAAATAATAGCAACCATAAAGCATATACGAGTAAATACCGATCCATTTTTAAGCGCAAAAGTAGGTGTCGTTATAACATGGCATGGTGGATACACCCGTAGCCAGGCTGGTTCACTTGGATCAACTAAAGGTCGAATTCTGCAAAACACTTGAACAGTTTCTTTTTGAATTTCTCGTCTCGGCCTCATACTCGTTGCTTTTGATACCCTTTAAAAAATGGTTAAGATAATGGCAAATGTTTCTCAAAAATCGGCCTGCAAAGAACACATTTTAAAAACTTTCCATCAAGGTTACTCAGAAAGATAATTTATAGTTGCCAATAGGCACAGGGCACAAAATATAAAGAGAGTAAAAAGTATTGTTTATGCTCTGCAGTGAAGGCTCACTAATTGCTTAAAAAAATTGCTTAAGTAGTAATACTTCCTAAGATAAGTCTATTTCGATTTTCTCTCTCTCGCACTCATATCGCCCTCTTTGTTCCAGCTCCAAATCCCCTTAATTATTTGAATATAATTTTTTTAAAGGCTATAGCGGGATAAGGGGGGCAAAATGGCTCTTACTCCGATTTGTCCGAAAAAATTCTAAAAGATGCCTCTTTATGTGAATAAGAACTGACATAAATTTCAGATCAAAAACCGAACGGTTTTCGAGAAAAACTGGTTTATACTTTTTTAGAAAAACCTCAATATCTCGAGAACTAATGATCCACAGAGCCCACTTTTTTTTAAAACTATTTAGCATCTAAAGACGCATCTTTGGAATTTTTTGAAATTTTTCCAAAACTTTTAAGTGTGAAAAATTAATTTTTATAAATTTTAAGGGGCCAAAAAAAGTTGTTCCCGCAGGGGGAGGGGGGCGACACCAAATTAATACAGATTTTAGAGGGGCCTAAAATACTCCTCTCATAATTTTTTCAGATTTTTTGAGGTGGTACTTCAGTATTTTATAAATTTTTTTCTGAATTTTAAGCTGTTTTTCGCAATAAAAAAGTGGTTCCCTCTAGGAACTAAAGTTAGTAAATATTTAAGTTGAAATATATATTAAATTAAAGAGCAGAAAAAAATAGAAAATATGCCGTTTGAATTTTTTTCCTACGTTCAAAAATAGATTTTTAATGAATTTTGAAATTTGGATAGTGATAAGAAGCTTCTGATGGGCGGTGCGGGGGAGACCGAAAACGTGACGTCATTCCCGTCTATTCCGCTCCCTAGCTTCATAGCATTTTAGCTTCATAGCCGTAGCATTTTTTTCCGGAACACTTTACGGCCACAATTTTCATCCGATTTTCACCAAATTTTCACCAAAATTTCTTTAGCCGGTGAAGAAGAATGTAACGAGGGCGATTTTTGAATTTCGAAAAAATGGCGGAGATATGTCTGTTTGAAATTTCTAAAAATTCGCTGCGTCCGAACCGCTGGTCCGATTTTCACCAAATTTTCACCAATTACTCCTTATATTTTTAAGAATTTTTGGTATAAAAAAATTGCCACTTTTTAATTTTATTTTTATTTAGTAGGGAGAAATTTCTTACTTCTACCCATTACGAGAGGCACATCCATAAAACAAAGAGCACATTATGATTCATCTAATGGAAATTTTTGGTGGATAACAACCACTGGTAAATTTAAATTTAATTTAAAGGGGCAAATTTTTGTAATCTCTTCTTCCATCCTGTTTTTATCCCTTAAAATTTAAATTAAAAAAGGGCCCATTATTTCTTCCTTGACACTTAAAAAAAATTCGGAAAAAAAGAACTTGAAAAAAAAAAACGCAAATTTAAATAAGAAAACCCGGGAAATTTTTCAAAAAAGAAACTTAAAAAAATTTTCGAAAAAACTAACTTGGAAAATTTTTTGAAAAAAAAAAACAAATGAAAAGTTGGAAAAATTTTCGCAAAAAAAATACTTCCCACTCCTATATACTTCCCCCTCCTATATTGTTACTTCTCTTTAAGGAAGTTTTCGTTGGAAGCTCTTCAAACCAGTACTTTTATCCGACAAGTTTTGTACCTATCTGACCATTTTGAAGATAAAGTACTAGTCTGGAGCTGGCCCCGACGGGAACTTCCTTAAAGAGAAGTAACAATATAGGAGGGGAAGTATATGGGAGGGGAAGTATAACGGAGTGGGAAGTATGTGGGAGGGGAAGTATAACGGAGGGGGAAGCATAACGGTGTAGGAAGTATATGGGAGGGGAAGTATAACGAACGGGGAAGTACTAAGTTTTTTTTGTAAAAAAAAAAAATTTTGTTTCGGAAAATTTTCCGGTTTTTTCTTTCTTTTTTTTTTTTTTTTGTGTTTGAAAAATTTTTAAGTTTTTTTTTTCAAAAAATTTTCAGTTTTTTTCGAAAAATTTTCCGGGTTTCCTTTTTTTTTCTTCGAAAAATTTTCTAAGTTCTTTTTTTTGAAAAATTTTTTAAGTTTTTTTTGTCCAAAAAAAAAAATTTTTTTTTTCAAAAAATTTTCAAAGTTTTTTTCGAAAAATTTTCCGGGTTTTCCTTTTTTTTTTTTTTTTTTTTTTTTTTCGAAAAATTTTTTAAGTTCTTTTTTTCGAAAAATTTTCTAAGTGTCAAGGTAGAAATAATGGGCTCTTTGGCCTAGGGATGTGCCTCTCGTAAAGGGTAGAAGTACGAAATTTCTCCCTACTAATAAAAATAGTAATTAAAAAGTGGCAATTTTTTGCACCAAAAATTCTTAAAAAATATAAGGAGTAATTGGTGAAAATTTGGTGAAAATCGGATTAACGGTTCGGCCGCAGCGAATTTTTTAAAATTTCAAACAGACATATCTCCGCCATTTTTCGAAATTCAAATTCCCCCTCGTTACATTCTTCTTCACCGGCTAAAGAAATTTTGGTGAAAATTTGGTGAAAATCGGATGAAAATTGTGGCCGTAAAGTGTTCCGGAAAAAAAATGCTACGGACGGCCGGACTCAAAATGGCATTTTTTTTTTATTTTTTTTTTATTTAAAAAAAAGAAGTAGATATGACCAATGAGCAAGAGGCTTACTCTTACTATTGGTCAATCTACTCTTTTTTTGTTTTAATTGTATTAAGCCCAGGGCTTGTTACAAAGGGGGAGGGGATCAGACCCAGGCGGGGGCTTTCGCCATAATGCCATGGCGCCCTTTTGGGGCCAACTACCAGAGTAGTGGCCTAACTAAATTATCCACAGATTTTGTAGAGGGATATTTTTAATTGGAATTTTACTTCCAACCAAAAATCCCTATACCCAACCTGGGATCGAACCCCGGTCTTCCGTGGTGTGAGTCAGAGACTGAACCCCCAGCCACGGAGCCGGTTTCAAAATGGCATTAGAAACAGTCATTTTCAACAAACCAAAATGGCGACTAAAATTCACCACTAAACAGAAAACCGTCGACACCCATTGAACGCTTACCAACGCCTGCCTTGCATGTTCAAGCTTGTCGGAAATGGGGGGGAGGTGGGAGCTTTGCCAATTTTTTCGTAAAAAACCATCTACTTTTCTCGTTTATTGTTAATAATTTGTTAATAAATAATTTAATAATTAATTACAGCCCTTCAATCCGAAAAGCTCTAATTTTGAAATTGAACGGAACAAAAAAGTGGACTGTATTTTTGGGAAATTGGAATCTTTTCCAACATTTCAAACCCAACACCACAAAATGTGTTTAAGAACACTCACTGTTATACTTATAATATATCCGGGAACCATCGGGTATATGGCAATTTTCAGCCCGGGAACCATCGGGTATAATTATCTCGTTTTGGGAACCATCGGGTAAAGTACCGTCGGCCCGAAATGGACGAAAGTGACGTCACGCTCCCTTGCCATTCCCCTCATGAAAGAACGTTCTTATCAAAAGTAAGAAAAGGCGATTTTCAAAAATTCATTAAAAATCTATTTTTCAACGCAGGAAAAAAATTCATACGGCATTGTTTTTAATTTTTTGTACTCTTTCATTTGGAATAAAAAAATTTTTTGCGTTAGTTCCCAAATTGGAGGGACCTAAAATGTACCTCTCATAATTTTTTCAGATTTTTCGAGGTGCTTCAGTATTTTATAGCAGTATTTTAAAATTATGAGAGGAGTATTTTAGGCCCCTCTAAAATCTGTATTAATTTGGTGTCCCCCCCCCCCCTGCGGGAACAAATTTTTTTGACCCCTTAAAATTTATAAAAATTAATTTTTCACACTTCAAAGTTTTGGAAAAATTTCAAAAAATTCCAAAAGATGCGTCTTTAGATGTTAAATAGTTTTAAAAAAAGTTGGGCTCTGTGGGATCATTAGTTCTCGAGATATTGAGGTTTTTCTAAAAAAGTATAAACCAGTTTTTCTCGAAAACCGTTCGGTTTTTTGATCTGAAATTTATGTCAGTTCTTATTCACATAAAGAGGCATCTTTTAGAATTTTTTCGGACAAATCGGAGTAAGAGCCATTTTGCCCCCCTTATCCCGCTATAGCCTTATTAATGTTTTTCATAATTTAATGCTAACATCTGTAATATTTGTAAAAATTAATCTATATTCTGTACAATCAAAAGGCCTTACGTACTCTTTGAAATAAATTTTCTTTCTTTTCTTTCTTATGCTAAGCATTAAAAAATAAATTTGGAATTTGGCTAATGCTTTTGCAAAGCCATAAAATAATAAAATTAAAAAATTTTACAAAAAATAAAAAGCAACGAACCCATCCATGATGATTTTTTTTTTCTACTTGTGTAAGTTCTGTTCCTCTTTGAACGGCGACCAAGAATGAAAAGAATATGAAAAATCTTTTCCTTTGATCAACGTTCATGTGTACTTTGTACTGTTTATTGGGGAAAAAGTATCCTGGATTTAGGGAGTGACTAGATAAAACATAAGGATTAACAAAAGAAACTAAAAAGGAATTAGTAAATGTTTTAAAATTAGAGATAAAAGTGTTGATGGTAAAAGGAATTACCGAGAACCCAGAAAGGAGATTTTGTCATCATTCAAACAAGGACTAGAGCTAGAAGAAAGGGGGGGGGGTGCACATATGAAATCCTTTCCATCAGAGTCTTGACCACTGACCCACGAAGGCCAGTCGAATAAAACTGTTATAAAAATTTACCAAATTATTTTTTTTATTATATTTTTATTGTATCAACTTACAAGTTATTACAATGTATAATTTTAATTTGTTAGCTATGCAAAATATAATCTACATGAACATTTATTTACGAATTTTATTATTTTTTGATAGACCTGATCTGTATCTTTTGTTAAAAAATTTTCAAGTGCATCTACATTAAGGCTAGCAATTTCACTGCCGAACACTTCCTCCCTTTCCCTGAGCAGCCTGGGCAATTCAGGAAGAAGTGAGAGACAGTGTTCATGGAAAATTCCGTAAAGCAGACTGGGCATTTTTCAGTGGAGTTGAATTTAAGTTTTTTATTGCTGACGAAGAGCGTAAAAGTTTTTTCGCAGGCAGTTTTCACTTGAGCAACTAATCTTCTTTAAATAGCGGGGCATCTGTAGATGGCGGTTTCATAGCCTCCGGGACTGTCAGTGGGAATATATTACTGTAGAGTGAAATTTTGCATTTCACGAGATCATCATTAAATTTTTCTTGTTCAAACTTGTTTAAAATGGCGTTTTTAGTTGACTGCAAAAGATTTGCATCTTGTATTCCCAAAGCTCTGTCTCTCCGCACGATATGAGCTCCTCTTGAAGCGTCTGGAGCCAGGGACACTTGATCAGATCTTTGCGATGCAGCACAAGCAGTCTGTCATACACTGCTCTAGGGTATTTTTTTTCCATATTTAGCAGTTTTTCCCAGTATGACAGTGTGCGTTCCAGTATGGCTATTTTCGGGTGCGGGATCTGTAGCTCAACTCTAGGGTAGGTAGTGGTTTGGTGTACTCTTCGGTAGCAGCAGTATTCTCTTGAAGAACTGGGCTTGGACTCTTTCGATGAAATTGAAAAATTTACCAAATTATCAGCATTATTCACCCTTGAGATTTATCCTGAACAATAGTTTAATTCTAAAGTACTGGTTTGAAGAGCTTCCAACGAAAACTTCCTTAAAGAGAAGTATCTATATAGGAGGGGGAAGTATAACGGAGAGGACGTAAAACGTAGTGGGAAGTATATGGGAGGGGAAGTAACGGAGGGGGAAGTATATGGGAGGGGAAGTATAACGGAGGGGGAAGTATAACGGAGTAGGAAGTATATGGGAGGGGAAGTATAACGGAGGGGGAAGTATAACGGAGTAGGAAGTATATGGGAGAGGAAGTATAACGGAGGGGGAAGTATAACGAACGGGGAAGTATAACAGAGGGGGAAGTATAACATAGGGGGAAGTATAACGAACGGGGAAGTATAACAGAGGGGGAAGTATAACATAGGGGGAAGTATAATGGAGGGGGAAGTATAAGGGAACGAAAGTATAAAGGAAGGGGATGTAGTAGGGAGGGAAAGTATAAAGGAGAATTTTCCAAGTTTGTTTTTTCGAAAAATTTTCCGGGTTTTCTTTTTCTTTTCCTTTTTTTTTTTTTTTTTTTTTTGAAAAATTTTCTAAGTTACTTTTTTTGAAATTTTTTTAAGTGTCAAGGTAGAAAATAATGGGCTCTTTCGCCTAGGGATGTGCCTCTCGTAGTGGGTAGAAGTACGAAATTTCTCCCTACTAAAAAAAATTAATAAATAAAAAGTCGCAATTTTTTTACGCCAAAATTGGATTAACGGTTCGATCTTTTTTTTGAAAAATTTTCTAAGTTTTTTCGAAAATTTTCCGGGTTTTCCTTTTTTTTTTTTTTCGAAAAATTTTTGAAGTTCATTTTTCGACGGAAAATTTTTCGAAAAAAACTTTGAAAATTTTTTGAAAAAAAGAAATTTTTTTTCGGACAAAAAAACTTAGAAAATTTTTCGAAAAAAAAAAAAAACTTAGAAAATTTTTGAAAAAAAGAACTTGGAAAATTTTTCGAAAAAAAAAAAACTTTGAAAAAAAGAACTTGGAAAATTTTTCGAAAAAAAAAAATCCCCTTCCTTTATACTTTCGTTCCCTTATACTTCCCCTCCCACATATTCCCACTCCGTCAACATCAAGTGGGATCTCACAAGCTTCTGCTAACAAGGCATTAATTGGGGTACTTGGGAGCAGACCAAGAACCCTTCTCAGACATTTATTTCTGAATGTATCGATACTTTTGTTTACTGAGACGGGTGCTTGGGCATAAAACAAAGTACCAAAATCAATGGTAGCTCTGATCGTCGAGCGGTAGACAGCAGACCTACAAATGGGTCGGCGCCCCATTTATTGCTGGTGAAGCAGAGGATGTTACCTATATAATTTTCACATCTATCTAACATTTTCTCAATGTGCGATGTCCACCTCAATTTCGTGTCAATATGTAACCCTAAGAATTTAACTTCGTTAACAACCCTTAAATTGACGCCTGACATTACTACCGACGAACCAAGGTCTAATTTTCGCTTTCGTGTGAAAGGGCATAAGATTGATTTGGTAGGCGACATCTACAATGGGACTGAGAATTCCCCTTGGGGCAAACCTTTGTATGACTATGAGGACCGATGAGATCGCCATTTATATTGAAAACTATTTCCCGATCTGAGATAAGTGCAAGAATGTTCCCAATTAACCTTTTTGGCATTCCCAACCTAATGAGTTTGTCCCTTAGAATACTTAAGTCTACATTGTCGTATGCACCTTGAATATCCAAAAACAGAGCAAGTACCGATTTTTTGTCCGAAAACGCCAATTAATGTCAAGAACGAGCTGTGCTTGGGCATCCAAAACTGACCTGTCCTTTCTGAACCCGTGCTGACTTTCAGGGAGATTCCCTGAGTTCTCCAGCCACCATTGAAGTCTATTTTTAACCAATCGCTCATACGATTTTTGTACGCAGGATATCAATGATATCGGGCGATAAGAAGACGAGGAATCCATTGGCTTTCCAGCCTGACGAGTAAAGTTACTAGTGATTTTTTCCATTTATCAGGGACAATCATTTTCCCCCAAAAATCGTTAAATAAAGCTAATAACATGGTTTTATGTTGTGCGGGAAGATTAAATAACATGCTATAGTGTATTTGGCTAAGCCTGGGGCAGTGTTGTTTGACGACTTTAAAGATGATTCTAGCCCCAAGAGTAAACGGGGCGACAAACTATTATCCATATTGTCCTCTTCCCAGTTCATGATACGAAGGAAAGGAGATGGGCCAGGTGGGCACAGTTTTTTGGTAAATTCCTTAATCCATGGACCAACGGGTATAGATGGAGACGGGGAGCGAAAGATTTTTTGATAATTTTCAACTTTTTCCAAATTGTTGTAATATCCGAACCACGTTCGAGCGTAGTGCAAAAAGCAATCCACGAATCCCTTTTGGCAGCTCTGATTACCTTTTGAGCCTCTCTTTCACTGTCTTGTATTTGTCATAGTTTTGCCGTGTTGGGGACCTTAAGAATTCTTTATAGCATTTTTTCCGGCTTGATACAGACACCTCACACTCTTTCGTCCACCACGACTTTCCTCTGTAGAAAGATGTGTTGTCCTATTCTTTATCTGAGGTATGGTCTTCATGCAAGCGTTAAATAGAGATGTTTCAAAATCCTCGTAATTTTCATACTCCGTATACAGGGTGTCCGGAAACACATGGCAAGCGTCTGGGAGAGCGTTAAAAAGTGGTTTTACGAAAAAAAGTTAAATGTAACCCCCCTTAATTTAAATCAAAGAATTTGATGGTGTAGTTTAAAATCCGCCTGGATATACAGGGTGTCCCAGACACAACCTAACTTCGTTATTTCAAATGAGAACCCCTATTTTTTATTTCAGATTCGTAATCTACGCAAAATTTCAAGTAGATTTGAGTACTCATATGACAATTTGGACAACGTTTAAAAAATGTCAAATTTTAGCGTTTTTTGCGCTAAAATCCGTTAAAATTGACCTAGGAGACTCGTTTTTTTTTAATTCCACTTATTTTTCCCGAAGAATCCAGTTGTCTCAAATTTGAGCATCTTCGCATTCTGCATCACGAGATTTCGTCGCTAATGGCCTTTTTCAAGTTAGAACCCAAATTTTTAGTTCAGAAATGAAATTAGCACTTGTTGAAAGGAATTTTTCTTTCGGACCACAAATTTGAAAGAGCTACAGCGTCTTTTGTGTTTATGCCATCAAAATTAAAAAACAAATCGCTAATTTCCATTTTTGAAGTATGGAATTTGGAGTTAAACTTGAAAAAAGGCCATTAGCGACGAAATCTCGTGATGCAGAATGCGAAGATGCTCAAATTTGAGACAGTTGCATTCTTCGGGAAAAAAATAAGTGGAAAAAAAAAACGAGTCTCCTAGGTCAATTTTAACGGATTTTAGCGCAAAAAAAAACGCTAAAATTTGACATTTTTTAAACGTTGTCCAAAATTGTCATATGAGTACTCAAATCTACTTGAAATTTTGCGTAGATTACGAATCTGAAATAAAAAATAGGGGTCATTTGAAATAACGAAGTTAGGTTGTGTCTGGGACACCTGTATATCCAGGCGGATTTTAAACTACACCATCAAATTCTTTGATTTAAATCAACACATTTTAAATAAATTTTAAATAAATTTTACATTTAACTTTTTTCGTAAAACCACTTTTTAACGCTCTCCCAGACGCTTGCCATGTGTTTCGGACACCCTGTATACGCTGACCAGCGTAAGCTCAGGGAGCCTTTTGACATTATATGTGCCCGATGGCCACCAAATCTTTAATGTTGTGTTTAATAGGTGTTTCTACAAATTGTAAATTATTTTTAAGAATGCCTCCGTAGGAGTCACTTCGATCGAGACGGAGAAAATTATAAGACGAAAATCTGCACCGAACATTACCAGAAAGCCATGTTTCGGATAAGAAGGCTATATCAAGATTTTCGAGTCCAAGGGTGCGTTCTAGGGATCCTTCTTAGGTATTAGAGATCGGACATTCATTGTAAAATCTTTAAATTAGGTGGAGAATCCATAAAAATTTTTGTGTGGTACTCATTTTGATTGAAATAATCTGTTTACATATAGGGTGACTGCCCAGTGAATGAACAGTTAGCAGTTGGTCCTATCGTTTTCACTTGAAAATCGTTTCAAGGTCAAAAAGCAACCAAACCGTTCAAAAAATTAGTTTTCAATAAAGTAGTTCATACTCTTTTCAGCAAAAATAGTTTCAGAATTCTATTTCTGGTCCAAATTATTAGATTTGATGAAAAACCGAAATTTGCCAGTGATTGACTTCCTTTGATTGAACCACCGTCTTCCAGTGAATGAACACTGAAGAAACCGCCAAGTTTTCGTATATAATCACATGTTTTACTTATTTATGATTTAAAAATTGACTAATTGTTCATGTGAGATTTGTGATAAAATTTTTTAGGCTGGGGTCCTCCAACTAGGCATCCTAATGTGATTTTGTTCTCTTCTCTAGTGCAAAAACTATCGTTTTTGACATAACTCCGATTAGCAACTAGATAGGTAGGCCCTATAGGTTTTATCAAAAATAATCTTTTTGAAGAATATGAAAGAATATAGATTCATTACGTAAAAATTATAAATTCATCAAAAATAATTTTGATGAAGTGAAGTGATACATGAATTTTTCCTTTTTCAGTCAAAAAAAACTAGATAGATAGGTAGGCCTATAGGTTTTTATCAAAAATAATCTTTTTTGAAGAATATGAAAGAATATAGATTCATTATACGTAAAAATTAAAATTCATCAAAAATAATCTTTGATGAAGTGAAGTGATACATGAATTTTTCCTTTTTCAGTCATCTAACAAAGGGTTGCCCTGCTTTGGGGGGGGGGGGGAGCTGGAGAATAGCAGCCCATGCTCCAGCTAAACTGGTTGAGGGCTGGATTGGTGCTAGACTAGCTCCAGCAGAAAACGGTGAATGAACACCCTGCAGCTCTTATGGCAGCACCACCGTTCATTAACTGCCGCTGGCTATTCCAAGACCCTAAATTTAATTCTAACACTATAACCGGCATTTCGGTTCGTGGGAAAAATAGAGTTAAGATTACCACTAACACAAGGGAAACTGCGAATTATCTTACTGAATGCCAAATCTTAAAGGAACAGAATCTCTTCACGTACATACCTGATTTTCTAAGGGGATATGAGGGTTTTAAGTTGGTTGCTTTGTACATATTCGTTGTGAGCAACGGTTTTCGGTTTTTCCCTTCCATCTTGGAAACCGTCGCTTAAAACGAAAAAATGTCTCAACTAAAAGTTGTAGCTACGGAATTAGTACATATAATATCTTATTGGTTTTTTCCGTCAGAGCAATATTTTAGGAGATATGAAGGTTTTAAGTTTTCAGACAGGCTCTGTAGGATTATTAGTTTTAACCTCATAACTCCTTAAATATTGCTCTTACCCAAATAATGAATAAAACAATTTTTGTAGAAAATCTTTGTATCTACAACTTTTACTTAGGACGTTTTTTCGTTTTGAGCGACGGTTTCCGATAGAAGGGAAAAACCGAAAACCGTTGTTAACAACGAAACTCACTTAAAACCATCATACCTCCTTAACAGAGTCTTCATGCTTTCTTTGTTGTTTTCATTTGCAACTGGACGATTGTCAAAAACTTTCATCAATAGCTCGAAACTTTTTGGTTTGGGCTGAATTAGCAGCCTGATTTTTTATCTCTTCGCCCATACTCAGGGTTTTTGCCCAAGATATGGGTCGAAGACAACAAATAAAAGGTCCCTCCCCCTCCTCGGGGAGAAAGGAAAGAAAAAGAAAAATTAAAACTAAATTAAATTATAAAAAATTTTCTTCGTAAAAATATGTGCAACCTGAAAAAGACACGCTTAATCCGTAACAAAATCAAACGATAGTCCTTATCTTAATTCCTTCAGAGCGAACCGAGGTGTTGACAGCACGAAGGTCAGAGCAAGACTATGAGATACCCTCCGCGTCGGGTTTTTGGGGAAGGGTCTTCCAGACCCCGGAGGGTCATTCGAATATGGATCTATACCGATCTCAACTTTGTCTGTGGTTCCGGCCGGCCGGCTCAAAAAATTTTCAAAAAAAAGGAAAATCCGGAAATGTTTCGAAAAAAAAAATTAAAAAATTTTGACAAAAAAAAACTTGGAAAATTTTTCGAAAAAAAAAGGAAAACCCGGAAAATTGTTCGAAATAAATAAAGGAACCGCAAAAATTTTCGAAAAAAATTAAGAAAATTTTATTTTTTTATTTTATTTTATGTGTTATACTACCCCTCACCATAGAAAAAGACCACTTGGTCTTTATTCTATGCCCTAAGTTTAAGTAAACTTACCTCTCCCATATACTTCCCCCTCCGTTATACTTCCCCCTCCTATATAGATACTTCTCTTTAAGGAAGTTTTAAAAAAAGCTGAAAAAATACTTGAAATTTTTATAAATTTTGCCTTTTGGCTAGCCTAAATCGGGCGAGGATTCAAACCAGCCATTTTTTTTCCTTTTGTAATTTGAGTTAAGCACGGATGTAATGGATCACCCCTTTTATTATTAAACTGTTGAAGATCGGGAAAAACGTTAAATGTAAACCCCTGGTTTTTTGCGATGAATTATTGCAATTAATAAATTTGATTTTGGTGTACAGGGTGTCCCAGAGCTACTCCAACTCCGTTATTTTAAAATGGGAACACTTTTTTTTTCAGATCGCAATCTACGCGAAATTTCAATTTGATTTGACTATTCATATGAGGCGCTCCGGGTACGAAGGGCGAACTCGACATCGGACAATTTTTTTTTCATTTTCAGATTCTAGACCTTTTGAAGAATACACCCATGTAATTTTTATATTAAGTTTGCCCTTTTTCCCTTTAAAATACGTAAAAACCGATATGCGGCAAAAGCTCTGACTGCGATATCCGAGCGGGTACGAAGGGCGAACTCGTATCCTGGTCCACTACCCACTCCTCTTGGAACAGCTCACCGCCACGAAATAAAAATATATTATACACTTTGTGAATTAATAATCGTAAAAAATATTCGAAAAATTTTAAAAAAACCCTTTCCTCTATGATTCTATAAAATCTAAAATCTCGCCACGAAAATTCCAGATAGTGACTTTCTGTCGAGTTCGCCCTAACAGAAAACTTTAAAATGCGAATATCTCGAAACTACGTTTTGTCGAGTTCGCCCTTCGTATTCGGAGCGCCTCATATGAACTATTCGGACAACTTTAAAAAATGCCAAAAAAAATCTACCTAACATAGTGTTTGTAAATAAAAACTTTGAAAAATTAATCGGTTTAAACAAAGAGAATAGTATAAAATTTTATAAACACGTGGAGATTAGATAGGCGATCCGAAGAGCTCAGGACCGTAGGTACGTTTGTTAATAATATTTTTTTTTAAATTGATAATTCAAGAATAAGACAAAAGAAGAAATGCGTGAATGTAGATGTAGTCTCTCATTCGTCATTACCTTGGTAGGTGTCTATGATGCCGGCTGTCCGTGGTATTTTTGGCCTGCTTTATGGCTTCAATTTCGATCCGATTTCCACCATTACTTGAACTTCCTTTTGATGTTACCTACAAAAAAATGACCAGAGCTTTTTTAAAAATTCGCAAAAATGGTGGAGTGTCTGTCCTAAGTTCAGTTTATCGGCCGGCTTCACCGCCACAATTTGCCATTCGGTTTTCACCTTTCCACAGGATTGAGTGTCGACATAATGCGGTTTGCCATAATGCATTTGACCATAAAATAGCAGAAATCGCGAGTTCCAAAATCTGCAAATCAACATAAAGAAAAATAGTCGAAAAACGTTCACTATACATAATGCATTTGAACATAATCTCACCATAAAGAAATTTAGCACTTGTCGTTTCAACATAACGCAGTTGATCATAAAGGAAACTTTCATTTTAAATTAAAGAATTTGTCGTTTCGCCATAAAACTCTGTCGTTGGCAAAAATCACCATAAACTAGGGACAGCCAAAGAGTAAGCCTATTTTCGCCTTTTAAAAAGCGATTATGGCGAAATGACAAAAACCTTAAAACTTGACAGTATTTTGGTGTACAGGGTGTCCCAGCTACTCCAACTCCGTTATTTTAAATGGGAACACTTTTTTTTTTTCAGATTCGCAATCTACGCGAAATTTCAATTTGATTTGACTATTCATATGAGGCGCTCCCGGGTACGAAGGGCGAACTCGACATCGGACAATTTTTTTTTTCATTTTCAGATTCTAGACCTTTTGAAGAATACACCCATGTAATTTTTATATTAAGTTTGCCCTTTTTTCCCCTTTAAAATACGTAAAAACCGATATGCGGCAAAGCTCTGACTGCGATATCCGAGCGGGTACGAAGGGCGAACTCGTATCCTGGTCCACTACCCCCACTCCTCTTGGAACAGCTCACCGCCACGAAATAAAAATATATATACACTTTGTGAATTAATAATCGTAAAAAATATTCGAAAAATTTAAAAAACCCTTTCCTCTATGATTCATAAAATCTAAAATCTCGCCACGAAAATTCCAGATAGTGACTTTTCTGTCGAGTTCGCCCTAACAGAAACTTTAAAATGCGAATATCTCGAAACTACGTTTTGTCGAGTTCGCCCTTCGTATTCGGAGCGCCTCATATGAACTATCGGACAACTTTAAAAAGCCAAAAAAAAATCTACCTAACATAGTGTTTGTAAATAAAAACTTTGAAAAATTAACGGTTTTTAAACAAAGAAGAATAGTATAAAATTTTATAAACACGTGGAGATTAGATAGGCGATCCGAAGAGCTCAGGACCGTAGGTACGTTTGTTAATAATATTTTTTTTTAAATGATAATTCAAGAATAAGACAAAAGAAGAAATGCGTGAATGTAGATGTAGTCTCTCATTCGTCATTACCTTGGTAGGTGTCTATGATGCCGGCTGTCCGTGTATTTTTGGCCTGCTTTGGCTTCAATTCGATCCGATTTCCACCATTACTTGAACTTCCTTTTGATGTTACCTACAAAAATGACCAGCTTTTTTAAAAATTCGCAAAATGGTGGAGTGTCTGTCCTAAGTTCAGTTTTATCGGCCGGCTTCACCGCCACAATTTGCCATTCGGTTTCACCTTTCCACAGGATTGAGTCGACATAATGCGGTTTGCCATAATGCATTTGACCATAAAATAGCAGAAATCGCGAGTTCCAAAATCTGCAAATCAACATAAGAAAAATAGTCGAAAACGTTCACTATACATAATGCATTTGAACATAATCTCACCATAAAGAAATTTAGCACTTGTCGTTTCACAACATAACGCAGTTGATCATAAGGAAACTTTCATTTTAAATTAAAGAATTTGTCGTTTCGCCATAAAACTCTGTCGTTTGGGCATAAAATATCTCACCTAAACTAGGGACAGCCAAAGAGTAAGCCTATTTTCGCCTTTTAAAAAGCGATTATGGCGAAATGACAAAAACCTTAAAACTTGACAGTTCACCATAATGCAAATCGCACATCCTAGCGAGAGGAAAAAAATTAACCCCCTTGTCATAAAATGAGCCCATGGTGGCTTTATGGTAACTATCACTTTTTTTATGTTGATTTGCATTTATTGAAAAAGTTGCTTATGGCAAAACGCTTTATGTTGAAATGCATTATGCTCAAATTTTTGAACTTTTGATAGCTTTTTTGCTCCGAAATTGAGAACTATAGTTTTTTTAATATCTAAATGCAGTTTTTTTTTTATGTTCAACTGCTTTAGGCGAATGCGTTTATGTTCAACGGTGTTCTCCCGATCTTCCTCACGAAAAAAACGGCGGAGATAAAAACTGCTCCAAGAACCGTCGCTGTCGGACCGATTTTCTCCAAATACTATGAAAACTTTTCAGCTGGAATGCACATCAAATGAATGATTCCCTGATTAAGCTTAGCAATGAGCACCGAAGTCAGTGAATACAATAAATTTAGCAAAATAATTTTTTTTGCATTTGAAAATCATGTACTTTAGGGTCTGCAGGTAGTCGGGTTTTCCCGTCCTTTCTTTTTTTAAACCCAGATAGGCAGGAGTTTGTATAAAAGGGCTTTTCGGACCTCAGTGGTCAATTTTCCATTCTGAATCAAGAGGTGAACTTCTTTGGTTGTTTGCGAAATTTAAAAGTTAAAAATGAATAACTTCAGATCAGCATACAATTCTTGTAAGTACTCATATCCTTTCTATACTTTGTTATATTCGTTAACTCCAATTTTGCTTTAAAATAATTTTTAATTCTAATTTAAGATTATTTTATGGGGATATGAGGGTTTTAAGTTGGTTGCTTTCTACATATTTCGTTGTGAGCAACGGTTTTCGGTTTTTCCCTTTTATCTTGGAAACCGTCGCTCAAAACGAAAAAATGTCCTAAGTAAAAGTTGTAGCTACCAAAATTTACTACATAAAATACTTTATTAGTTTTTTCCGTCAGAGCAATATTTTAGGAGATATGAAGGTTTTAAGTTTTCAGACAGGCTCTGTAGGATTATAGTTTTAACCTCATAACTCCTTAAATATTGCTCTTACGCAAATAATGAATAAACAAATTTTTGTAGGAAATCTTTGTATCTACAACTTTTACTTAGGACATTTTTTCGTTTTGAGCGACGGTTTCCGAGATAGAAGGGAAAAACCGAAAACCGTTGCTCTCAACGAAAAATTTGCAAAGCAACTCACTTAAGAACCCTCATATCTCCTTAAGTATTGCTCTGACAAAAAAACCAATGAGGTCTTTTTTGTAGGAAATTTCCGTAGCTACAACTTTTACTTAGAACGTTTTTTCGTTTTGAGCGTAAGTTTCCGAGATAGAATGGAAAAACCGAAAACCGTTGTTAACAACGAAAAATTTGCAAAGCAACCAACTTAAATACTTCCATATCTCCTAAAGTATTGCTCTGACGGAAAAAACTAATAAGATATTTATGTAGTAAATTTCAGTACCTACAACTTTTACTTATGACATTTTTTTCGTTTTGAGCGACGGTTTCCGAGATAGAAGGGAAAAACCGAAAACCGTTGTTAACAACGAAAATTTGCAAAGCAACTCACTTAAAAACCATCATACCTCCTTAAAAATTATTTATATTACGAAATTCTCCGCCAAATGTTTTGTTTCGGAATATCAACGGAATTACCTTTGAGTTTACAACTACGAAACTTAGGACCAGAAACTCAAAAGTATTACTAATTTAGAGAGCTTTCTGATCAAATTTTCAATTTAAATTATTTTTAATAGTAAACGGAGTAAATTAGGGAAAAATTTTGAAGAGCGGAAATGGGTAGTTATTTTTTTTTCTAAGTGCAAAAACTAAAATAATTATTAATAAAATTGAATAATTTTAAATAAAATCTACTAAAAAAACTAAAGGCCTTAATAAAGTTGGAAAAGGTAAAAAGTAACGAACTTGTTTTAGAGTGAAACATAGAACGAACTGCTACCGTTCATAATTTTAGTTTCTGAATTCGCCACTGCTCTTGGCCGAAAGGAAGTCTTTATTTTTTTTTAAATTATACTAAAAAAAATGATTGTAACTTATGATCGTTGTACCTAATAAATAATTTTGTGTTTAATTTAACTTAATAGAACAAAAAATTAATAAGTTTGTAAAGAAATTACCCGAAATTAATAGTAACAGGTCCAAATGTGAGAAGGAACGCTTTTGGTTTTTTCTACTCTTTTGGTCTAAAAGCTAAATAATATTAATAAAAACGGCAAAAAGTTGTGATCATAAGTTAATTAATAGTTTTAAAATTATTATTTTAAAAAACTTACAGTCAAAAAGTAGAAAATAATCCAAAATTGAACTGAAAACGTCTACGTGAAGTAGCTGGTTTAACTGTCTACTTAGAAAGTCAAAATCGAAATGAAGAAAAAGGTCTAGAGTCAAGCTAAGCCTTATTTAGGTATAAAAACCCTTTAGGAATTAACGTATGTCAACGGTTGTGCGAAATTCACTGTTTTAAGCATCGAAAATCGCTTTTTAAAAGACGCATGAACGGTCGATGTATACATTGAGCCGCCTGGAGAAGGGAACTTTCTACTCAATGTATACATCGACCCGCGCTGAGAGTGTTAATATTTTACTTTAGTTGCCGTTTATGACCTGCGTGCGATTGGCTCAATTTTACAGCTGGTAGAAAAGCAGGTAATAGAGTTGGCTCAATTCAATTTCGCCCGTCCAGCTTGCAGTAACCTTGATATTCCGCTTGCTGTAATCTTGCTACATGTGTTGTAGTCTAACCTCTCTGATCAACCGTATACTGTAGGCTGTCCAGCTTGCAGTAACCTTGATATACCGCTTTCTGTAATCCTGCTACATGTTCTGTAGTCTTGCTCAAATCAACCGTTAATTGTAGGCTGTCCAGCTTGCAGTAACCTTGATGTCCCACTTGCTTTTCCTTTTTCGTCTTTCCAGTTTTTGACGTTAGCGAGGATGAACTTTCCAGTTCTCATCATCGCCTCTCGTGCTGAGAATTCGGAAAATTGAAGTCTACACCTTGCCAACAATGGACGACGTCCACTTGCGCTGAAAAGCATCCATGAATCGCCAGCGATAGGACCAGTGCAGCAGCAGCATCTAAAAAAAAAGTCGTTAGATCTTAAGCCAAATATTCGTCTGATCTTCAGTTAAACAGTCATTAGATCTTCAGCAAAACTGCCGTTAGATCTTCATCTAAGCATTCTTTTGATCTTTAGCTAAACAGTCGTTAGATCTTCAGCTAAACAGCCGTTACATCTTCATCCAAGCATTTTTTTGATGTATGTAAAGCTAAACAGTCGTTAGACCTTCAGCTAAACAGCCGTAAGAATTTCAGCTAAATAGCCGTTACATCTTCAGCTAAGTAGTCGTTACATCTTCAGCTAAACAGTCAACAGATCTTACTAAGCCGTCGTTAGATCTTCAGTTAAACAGTCCTTAGATCTTCAGCTAAACAGCCGTAAGAATTTCAGCTAAACAGCCGTTACATCTTCAGCTAAACAGCCGTTAAATCTTCAGCTAAGTAGTCGTTACATCTTCAGCTAAACAGTCAACAGATCTTACTAAACCGTCGTTAGATCTTCAGTTAAGCAGTCGTTAGATTTTCAGTTTAACAGTCGTTAGATCTTCAGTTAAACAGTCCTTACATCTTCAGCTAAACAGCCGTTAGATCTTCAGCTAAACAGTCGTTATATCTTCGTCTAAACAGTCAACAGATCTTACTAAACAGTCAACAGATCTTCAGTCCTTCCATCTTCAGCTAAACCGCCGTTAGAAATTCAGCTAAACAGCCGTTAGAACTTCAGCTAAACAGTCGTTACATCTTCATCTAAACAGTCAACAGATCTTACTAAACAGTCAACAGATCTTTAGCTAAACATTCATCGGATCTTCAGTTAAACAGTCCTTAGATCTTCAGCTAAACTGCCGTTAGATCTTCATCTAAGCATTCTTTTGATCTTTAGCTAAACAGTCGTTACATCTTCAGCTAAACAGTCAACAGATCTTACGAAGCAGTCGTTAGATCTTTAGCTAAACAGCGGTTAGATCTCCAGCTAAACAGCCGTAAGAATTTCAGCTAAACAGCCGTTACATCTTCAGCTACACTGCCGTTAGATCTTCTTCTAAGCATTCTTTTGATCTTTAGCTAAACAGTCGTTACATCTTCAGCTAAACAGTCAACAGATCTTACGAAGCAGTCATTAGATCTTTAGCTAAACAGCGGTTAGATCTCCAGCTAAACAGCCGTAAGAATTTCAGCTAAACAGCCGTTACATCTTCAGCTACACTGCCGTTGGATCATCATCTAAGCATTCTTTTGATTTTAAGCTGTCGTTAGATCTTCAGCTAAACAGCCGTAAGAATTTCAGCTAAACAGCCGTTACATCTTCAGCTACACTGCCGTTAGATCATCATCTAAGCATTCTTTGATTTTAAGCTGTCGTTAGATCTTCAGCTAAACAGCCGTAAGAATTTCAGCTAAACAGCCGTTACATCTTCAGCTACACTGCCGTTAGATCATCATCTAAGCATTCTTTTGATTTTAAGCTGTCGTTAGATCTTCAGCTAAACAGTCGTTAGAACTTCAGCTCAACAGTATATACATACATCGATGGGAGTTCTTCATAGATTTCGTGGGGTACATCGATAGATATACCATCGATGGTGCGAATCGAATGAATCGATTTTGCCCCGAAAAGGTTTTTGGCGTCGAACTGAACTGTTATCTTTCACCGAATGAAGTTTCAAGTTGACGTTTAGACTGGATTGTTTATATTTAACGTAAATGTGATCGTTACATTTTATTTAAAAAAATGTTTCCGGAGCCGGACGAGTTCGGCCTCAGCTTCTACGAACTCTTCAGGGTCCTTCCGGACACAAAGTGAGTTTCTACGACCGGCAGCGTAAAAATCAATAAAAATCTACTCAAGTAAAAACTACGAGCAAACCCCGAATACAGATTGAGAATGTGACGAATAAATAGACCCAGTATTATTTTAATAGCTTTGTTCCAACCCAAGTTCGAAACTCCTGGAGTATTCGCAGAAGGATCAGCACGTCAAATTTGACGGACAAACGATTTGAAGACGTCCAAATCCTTCTGCGCATGCTCCAGGAGTTTCAAACTGCGGTTGAAACGAATCTAATGTAAAGGCTAAAATTTCAGATCGAAAAACCCAACGGTTTTCGAGGAAAACGGGTTTTTACTTTTTTAGAAAAACCTCAATATCTCGAGAACTAATGATCCTACAGAGCTCATTTTTTTTTTAAATGTTTAACATCTAATGACGCATCTTTGGGAATTTTTTGAAATTTTTCCCTAACTTTTAAGTGTGAAAAATTAATTTTTATAGCTTTTGAAAGTCAGAAAAAATGGTTTCCTTTGGGGTGGATACACCAAATTGTACCTCAACTTTGTCTGTGGTGCCGGCCGGCCGTCCATGGCAATTTCCGGAACACTTTATGGCCACAGTTTTCAACCGATTGTCACCAAATTTTCTTTAGTCGTTGAACAAGAAACTAGCGAGGGCATTTTTTGAATTTCGAAAAAATGTCTGTTTGAAATTTTAAAAAATTCTCTGCGCCTGAACCGTTGGTCCGATTTTCACCAATTACTCCTTATATTTTTAAGAATTTTTGGTGTAAAAAAATTATCATTTTTTTAACATTAATTTTCATTTTAGTAGGGAGAAATTTCATACTTCCATGCCTTACGAGAGGGACTTCTCTTGTGCAAAAATCCCATTATTTCTACCTTGATATTTTAAAAAATTTTCGAAAAAAAAAGAACCATATAAAAACCAACAAGGAAAACAGCAAAGTTTTTATACATAAAAACCAACAAGGAGGTGGTGAGTGGCTCTATCTCTTAGAGAAGTGGCGGCGTTGAAGTTTTTGGGGGACAAGTTGTCTCCAGCTTCCCGCAGTTTCCACTAATTCTCTCGTAGATAGGTCCACAGAGAAAAGATAGAAATGATTGTGATAGAGGGAATAGCTCACCTGACGAGGCTTATTAAGCCGAAACGCGTCGTGAGATACCCGTTATCACAGTCATTTCTTCCTCTGTTGTTGGTTAATTGTTTGATAATAAAAAGAACTTAGTAAATTTTTCAGGGGGAAAAAAACAAATAAAAGAAGTTAAAAAGTGCAAATTTAAAAAAGAAAACTTAGAAAATTTTTATTTATTTAATTATACTTCCCTCTCCCTTATACTTCCCCTTCCTTATACTTCCCCCTCCATTATACATACTTCCCCTTACGTTATACTTCCCCCTCCTTGTTACTTCCCATTGTGGCATTTTGCCAAAATGCCCCCCTAATCCCAATCTATCCTTTGGTCACCTTATTATATGGTTATAAATTATAAATTATAATTTAACTAAATAAATAATTTTAGGAAAAAATTGGAATGGAAGAAACACAAAAAAGGAAAATGTAAAGGAAAAGAAAATCGAAAACCGAAGGTTGGTTGTGTAGTTTTTAATATTTTTATAATTAACAAATATTTGCAGATTGAATTAGTGGGCGAAGTCCCTCCAGAGATTGAAGTCGCAGGAAATGCATCGAACTTTGCTGTTTTCTCGACTATACGTCTGGCTGTTCTTGAGCGATGGATGAAAGAAGCGAACGACCTTTACTTGACATCTTCAAGCAGCGCTCCGCCGCAGTCGGCGCCGAATTCGGACAGCGAAGACGAAAATTCGCTTCCGACTCCTCAGCCGACTCGAATACCTAAAATCGTAAGCGTCGGACTCCGGAGCGTCTTTGAGCTTATTAGAGAAAGTCGCTCTTCTCATCCTGCCCTATGTACCAAAGCGTTGACTGCTCTTTTAGATGTCGTTCAGGGTCATCAACCTGAAGGACTAAAACTTGAACCTTCTGAAGTTGTCGGTAAGTTGAATTTGTTTCTAATAAATTTAAATTGAGATTTTCAGAACCTCTTTTGGAATTACTTCTCGAGTTGGCAACCATGCCACAAAATGAAAATGATGAATCGTTAACCGCAGTCGCTTGTTCCTGTCTTATCGCTCTTGTCATCGCTCGAGGAGACACAGGAAAACTTTTGAGAGCATTAGCTGCTTTACTGATGTGCCCTCAATCAGTCTCAAAGCAAAATATCCATGTAATCTTAATCTCCATACAGCATTCTTAACATTAATTTTAGATGCCCAGTATTTTAGGTGCTCTGCAAAAAAGTGTGTTGGGAGTGGTCTTAGGGAAAACGGTAGCTCCCGATTGGATAACACATGGAATCCCAAAATCTTCGTTGTTATCTCAACTTGAAATACAAAAAACCAGAAATCGTCGATAAATCGTTGGCCAGCGACGGACAATATTTGTATCTTCATACATCAGCGGGATTATTCAAAATGGGTTCAGGCTACAGCGGGACCTTAAAAGGCCATATTTATGCTCACAAAGAAGATTTTTTTCCAAATAAATCTGGATGGCTAGGCTACGCTCAGGTTTATTGCAGTTTTTTTAAGTTCATTATTAATATATTTAATAGGGAAGATTGTATTTTCGGCTGAAAAAAGGAATGTCTGATCGTGGAGAACTGTTGACAATCAACAGCGAAACTTTGGAAGCTACGGAAGTCGGCGAAATCAATATTCCAGGAGTTATGTTTTCTGACGGCGAAAACTTAGGAATAGTGACTCCTACAAAAGAGGTTTCATGAGGTTATACTTGCTTAACCTAATTCCGATTTTAGGATGGATTTGTCGTTCGGAGTGTTAATCCGTCTTCTTCTCCGTTGACTCTAGTGAGTGAACTTCCGCTCAAGCTTGCACGTAAATGCTTGGTCGCTTTCGGCTATGCAGCATTTGATGAAGAAACTGCTCTGCATAATTTGAACTCTGGAGTTGAAGAAGAAACTGCATCCATTGTCTCAGGGAAAGAATTTTCTATAATACGTACCACAGGAGGAAAAGTAAAATTTAAATAAAAACACAACTGGAAATTTCTTTTAGCTTTATTTCAGCGGAAAACCGAGTAGTTTAGGCCTCAAGCAAGGAGGGAAAGGTGGCGTCGGAAAGTGGTCTGAACTTGTCATTCCGAAAGCTCCAAAAATTGTTCAAGTCGCGTGCGGACATGACGGATTGCATGCCATTCTTGTAGCAGAAGATGGTTCAGTTTACTTTACTGGAACTGCTCGAAGGGGAGAAGATGGAGATCATAGTAATTTTAAATTTTAATATTTTTCTGTTTAATTTTCTTTTAAGGTAAAGTTAGGAGGCAACCGAAAGCTGTGAAGCCTAAAAAAATGATGAAAGTTGATGGATATATTATAGTAAATGCTGCATGCAACAATGGGACGACAGCGTTAGTTACTAAAGATGGCGAATTATTGATGTTTGGGAAGGATACGAATCATTGCGAGCCGAACACCGGATTTGTGACGGAATTGAGGAATGTTCATGTGGCGCAGGTGGCGTTGGGGAAGGCGCATGCTGTCGCTGTGACGAACAAAGGTCATTTGTATACGTTCGGAATCAACAATAAGGGTCAATGTGGTCGGGAATATTCGTCGCAAGTTAAAGAGACGACCGTTGCCATGGAAACCGCTGTTGAAGAAGAAGGTGCAGAAGAGGAGGATGCCGAATGGGGCGAGGAAGGAGGAATGTGCCCACCGGGTCAGCATAAATGGAAACATGATCTCTGCATGGTTTGCACCGTATGCCGTGAATGTACTGGATACAGCATAAGCTGCTTAAGCAGCATGAGCGCTGACAGACTCCCTGGACAGTATGTCCTTCATAAATCTTTCCAATTTACATTTTTTTTAGGGAATGTGGTTGTGGTGAAGGCGATTCAGGCTGCTCTCAATGCGGCGCTTGTCGTATTTGTGCTCGAGAAAACGTCGACAACTCAGATATGGCCATTTTAGGGCCCAGCGGTGCCAGTGACATCGCCGGAATGATGAGACTCGACCTTATATTTGGAGGTATATCATTCTCAACATCTTTCTGATGAGGTCTAACAAAAGACAAACCCTTCTCTTTTTCTTCAATCCTTTTTATTTTAAAACATTCAATTTTATGTGTAATTTTGTTTTATGCAGAACATAAAAATGGGATGGGTAAGTTTGTACAACCTCACACACCAACAAGTTTTCTTCTTATTTTCACGTTTACACAAATATCAGTTTCCTAAAATGAAATCATTAGTTTGTTTTCTGTTACCCTCATCCTGAGATGGAAACAATCGTAATCACCATGATTACAATCATAACAATCATAAATGGTGATTACTGATTACAATTGTACCCATCTCTACCATCATCACCCAAATCTTTTTGCTATGATAGCAATACTAGATACAGTCCCACATTCTTGTTCATTCCTGGCCACAAGACTCTAGAAGTCAGTGTTGGGCGTAATCGTAATCGCGATTACGATTACAATCACATTGTATTTTTTTCTGCGATTGTAATCGCAAGTTTCTTAATTACGATTACGATTGTAATCGCAAGTTTCTTAATTACGATTACGATTATAATTGTTGTGATTACGATTACAATTGTAAACGTAATCGTATTCCTATTACGCATTCGTATTTTTTTCTGCGATTACAATTGTAATCGCATTTTTTTTACGATTACAACTGTAATCGTATTTTTTTCTGTGATTACAATCGTAATTGTATTTTTTTCTGCGATTACCATTATAATCGTATTTTTTTTCTGCAATTACCATTATAATCGTATTTTTTTCTGCGATTACAGTCGTAATTGTATTTTTTCTGCGATAATCGCATTTTTTTCAGCAATTTACGATCGTAATCGCAGAAGAAAATACGAATACGATTGTAATCGGAATTACGATTACAATTATAATCATATAATCGTAATTGTAATTAAGAAACTTGCAATTACGATTACGATTACGCCCAACACTGCTAGAAGTTACTTGTTTTCAATGAAATGAAAGGTTAAGTATGATGTTAGCAAAAACACTTGTGGGCAAAACTGCTTAGGAAGAAATGGTAGAATAGCGCATTTGTATCCCACTCAGAAGCTGTCAATCTTGAAGAAACTTAAAATAAAAATAGAAATACACCAAGTTATCTTTTGTAGCAAATGGTGCTGTTCTTGCTGGTCGTCCTGGTGGAGGTCGTTTACAGGATCATCTTCAGTGCAGGCTGGAAGAAAGGAAGCAACGTCAACATGCTAAACTCCGAGTTAAGCCTTCTTCGGTTTTAAAGCTTAAAGGTGCCAACGTTCTTCAGCAATCGATACTTCCCAACCAGCAGAAAGTTATTTTCTGCAAAGCTTCGTTACCGCAGAACAATGGTATGGAGACTTTTATTTTTCTTGAAATATTTTCTTTTTAGATACAGCGATGCCTTTGGGAAAAGAAGGAAGTGATGTTGAAAGAGATGCCAGCAGAGTTTCATCATTACCTCCAGCTATGGTTGTTCTTCCTGTTGAAAGTCCTGTTGTTCAGGCTGCTTGTGGTCTCCATCATACTGGTATTTTTTCTTCATCTTTTATATTATAAATCTTTTTATCTTTTTTTCTTCAGTTGTTCTTGTTCAAAGCGGAGAAGTGTTCACTTTCGGAAGTAACAGCTACGGTCAATTAGGCGTCGGTGACGTCCTGGTCAGAGGTGGCCCTGTCCAAGTTAAAGTACCAGACCCAGTTGTCCATATCGCTGCGGGAAGTAACCACACCATTCTACTCACTTCAACTGGCTACGTCTATACCTTCGGAAGCTATCAGGTCTTAAAATTGTTTTTTACATAACAAAGCTTTTATTTCAACGGAAACTTAAAAGGAGAGTTAGCATATATTCCAGTTTCTGCTTTGAAAACGACCCTTTGTATATATACTTTAGCGTATGCAACGGAAAGTCGGTCTTTGATTTTTTTCAGGCCTTCAATTATGAACTGCTGTAGTTCCTCATAAGTTCTGTTGATCAAAATGTCAGTCTCCATAATATATGGATGGCGTGACTTTAGGGATTTTTAACCCTTTCGAGACAGCGTCTGACTCTGCTCTGCACAAGCACAGATAGCAGCGAGTGATGCGATCATCGTTCATTTCTTCCCCACAGATGGCCATTGTCGCTAGCGCCACGGGAAGCGAAGGTTTAAATATCTTAGAGAGGCTTCCCGCTGGGCAAATAAAGTCGCCTGCGGTCACCAAGCGACATGCGTGCATGGCAACTATAGTTGCCTGCGGTCTCGAAAGGGTTAATTCTATTAGCCACCTTCTCAATCCACTAACCCTTTCGAGACCGCGTCTGACTCTGGATTCTCTGCACTATTGGCGCAGCACTTTTCCCCGACCGCTCCCAGCACCAAGGATAACACAGAAAGCGACGAGTGATGCGATCATCGTTCATTTCTTCCCCAACAGATGGCCATTGCATGTCGCTAGCGCCACGGGAAGCAAAGGTTTAAATATCTTAGAGAGACTCCCTGCTGGGCAAATAAAGTCGCCAAGCGACATGGCAACTATAGTCGCCTGCGGTCTCGAAAGAGCTAAAGCCACGCCTTTGCTTATCATTTATGCTTTTCTACATACTAAGCGACTTACTTCATTGGTCTTCTTCTGAACCTTTGTGGATTTGTCCTTTGCCTATTGATGCGGCTGTAGTCTCCAGTTTCGGCTTCAAAAAGTATCTTCTGAATGTTAAACTTTGCTGCTGCAATCGCATACTGGTCTTTAACTTTTCTTAACTGCGTTGCTATGCTTTCGCCAAAAGCTTCATACTCGTCTTTCTTCTTTTCGGTTTCTTCGCTACGGAGACTGTATTAAAGGAATAAACGCTTCTTCGCGGTATTTCCTCCTTCTTCAACATCACTTTCGGCGGTGATTTTTTTTGTAAATCGGTTTTTGATGTCTGAGTTTCAATTTCTTTGCTTTTCTTAATCTTTGAGTCTTAAAAAAATAGTTGAAAAATATTAGAAAAAATTAAAAATACCTGTTCTTTCGATTGTTAGTGTATTTTGACGTCCTACCATTGTTTGGAAATTTTTTTCTTTTTCTTTTTTGTGAATGAAAACATATGTTTTAGAAAGGTCAGCTTGGGCGAGGTGGTATGTCGCAGAGCGGAGAAGGTACCAGTAAAAGATCTGATTCTGCTCGTAATCCATGGCATTCAACTCCTGGCGCTGTCTGTTGGGTTGGACCTCGCCAAGGAAGACGAGCGACTTGGGTTGGAGCATCTGCAGATCAAACATATCTTAAAATAGACGAAAGCTTAATCAACTCAGTCAGTCTCAGCCAATCGACCATCATGGCCAACCGCAACTGCATCGGTATTTTTTCTTCACCAAAAAATGTTTGATAACTTTTTTCTTAGTCCTTGTCCCTAAAAAATGTGAAGACGACAAAAGCTTTAGCTGTCTTGTCATCAACAAAAGAGATGGCAACTGCTGCAGCTTTGGAGAAACCGATCAAATAGACTTTTCAGAAAATTTAGTTTGTTTGGATCCTATTTATAATGTTCTATGGAGGTAAAATATGTATACAATTTTATTTATTTTTTAATTCAAAATTTTAGTTATAGCAAAGGGTGTCTGAGCTGTTATAATCCGGTGTGTAGTGAAGCGAAATTTGGTTCTTGGTCTATTCTTTCTGGGCAGTTGGCTTTGCCGACTATAACTGGTCATACAGTAAGCAGATCTCAAGCAGCTCTTCATTTATTGGCAGCTCTGGATACTTTAACTTCTACGGAGTATGTTCTGAGTACGACAGCTGAAGAAAAACGGGCGAGGCAGTCGCATGCGAAGGTCTACAGTAAAGAAGACTTTTCGACCGTAAGCCGTTTTGAAAGCCACGGCGGAGGTTGGGGATATTCCGGGCATTCGATCGAAGCGATTCGTTTTATGTCTGATACGGAAATCCTAATTGGAGGATTCGGACTTTTTGGCGGACGTGGAGAATATACAGGAAAAATAAAAGTATTTGGTTATATTTTGTATTTATGATTCTAATTTTGCTGTAAGCTGTTTGACATTGGAAAAGAAGGCGGAGAGCAAGAAAATGATGGAGAATTACTCGCAGAAACTGAAGAAATCCCTTATGAATGTGGACCGCGGCAGAAATACCCCATGCTTTTTGAAGAACCGATACCACTTATGGTAATTCTAGTTACGATATTAACCATTTCGAGACCGCGCCTGGCGAGACTGGCGCAGCACTTTTCCCCTCTCTTTGCCCCTCACTTCTCCCAGACCGCACCCAGTGCCCAGCAAAGCGCAGAAAGCGACGATACGATCATCACGTAGTTCATTTCTACCCTAACAGATTGCCAGTTTTTGCATGTCGCTAGCGCCACGGGAAGCGAAGGTATTAAATTTTTTAGAGAGGCTTCCCGCTGGCGCCTGCGGTCTCCAAACGAAAAGCACGAATGGCAACTATAGTCGCCTGCGGTCTCCAAAGGGTTAATATTTTACAAAAATTTCAGGCTAATCGTTGGTATGTGGCGTGGGCGAGGGTGAGCGGACCATCAAGCGACTGCGGCTCCAGCGGTCAAGGGATGGTCACTACTGAAGACCAGTAATTATCAACAAAAAGTTATTCTGTTACTAAAGTATATTTCAGGGTCGTTTTTTATTTTAAATCATCTAAAAAATCCAACAATGGCACAGACGTCAACGCTGGACAAATACCGCAGTTGCTATACAGAGTGGTGACGCCTGAAAGTCAAGCACCAAACCGTCAAGCGGATTCATCCGAACCTGCCTGCATACTTTCTCGAGAATTTTCTAGAGCTGTATCTAGAGTAAGGATGAATATAATTGATTTCTTAAGACAAAAGAATTTCAGGATGGACTTCAATCATTGCTTGCTCTTCTGCAATGGAGCTGGAGCACATTCAAAGTCGGCCTTACTCAAATGGTAACGACTGTTTATTCATCGGAGTATCAATATGAGTTTCAAATTGGACATCAAGAACAAGAAAGACTTGTTTACATCACTAAAGCTTGCTTAAGACTTCTGCGCATGTACACCAACGAAATTTACCCTAATCAAAGTAATCTTTAGTTTTTACTTAATCCATAGTTAATTTTTTGTTTAGTCGTTTTTAAGCGCCAAATACCGGAGTCCGTTCTTTTGGCTGAATGTATTGGTGATGTGCGAGCGCTACTGAAGCAAATACTATCTGATACTTCTGTAAAATGCGATCCTAGGCCAAAACGTATTTTAGGTATATTAATTTTTTCTTTATTTTTAATGTTTAATGTTTTTTAAAGCTGTTGGAACAAACAAAAAGTTAGTCGAAGATATAATGAATGAGTGTCATCACGTATTTGTCGCTTGTTTTCATGCATTTTATCCGACTGCGTATCTCAAATGGACTGCATTGTGTGATCTACTGGCGAATATTAATCGAAAAAATAATGGTGGGGTTGATCAACTTTTGACGTCATTGTTGGCATCACTGCGATGCCCTTCGATACGACTAAGATCGACTTTTCCGATTTTAAGTCCAAACATTGAAGCACCTGATTCGCTTAAGAAGCAACTCTCACCTTCAGATAATTCAGGGCTTCCCATGATGCCTTGTATTGACACTCATCACTATCCGATTTTGGTGGAGCAGATGAGCTACAGAAGTCAGGTCGAAGGCGGAGGATCTGGAAGCGGTTGGGTATTGAAAGATGTACTCGATCGCCTTTTAGATATAGTGACGATCCCAGTCAAAGAAAGTTTATACGACGCCCCTTTATCATATTCAGTCAAACTTACTTTTAACGCATGCCACATTCTTTCTCGAATCATCGCCGAGCTTGCCATTTTTGCTAGCGGAACCACTGTGAGTTATCATTTTTTCCGTTATTTCCTCATACATCTTTTTAAGGATGACATGGATAGCGCATGTGGTAGAGTTCTGCATATAACACCATCAAGATTTACACGAACAAATCAAAGTCGAACTTGGAATACTGGAAATGGTTCTCCGGATGCAATCTGCCTATCGGTGGATCGCCCTGGTGTTGTCATAGCCGGAGTTGGCGTTTATGGCGGCGTTGGAAGTTACGATTATGAATTGGAGATCCTTGATGATGTAAGTTTGCTCAGTAAGAAATGGTACGAGGGAAAAACTATTTTTGTCCATTTTGCATTTAAAGGCGGGCACTCAGTGCTCCTCAGCCCCCGATCAGTGGCGCTTAACTCTTTCGAGACCGCAGGTGACTATAGTTGCCATGCGTTCATGTCGCTTGGAGACCGCAGGCCCAGCGGGAAGCCTCTCTTAAGATATTTAATACCTTCGCTTCCCGTGGCGCTAGCGACATGCAAAAACTTGCCATATGTTGGGGAAGAAATGAACTATGTGATGATCGCATCACTCATCGCTTTCTGTGCTTTGCTGGGCGCTGGGAGCGGTCGAGGAGAAGTGAGGGGAAAAGTGCTGCGCCAGTAGCGCAGAGAATCTGGCGTCAGACGCGGTCTCAAAAGGGTTAAAAGCCATGATACAAGAAAGTTTCGTCTCAAAAATGGACATCAATGATTTTTCCCACCCACTTTTAGTTAATTAATCCAATTTTTAGAGTAACACAAGTTATGATCACACTCATACACAACGATGGAACAGTCTGCAAGTGACTCGAGGATCATTCGGATTGGAAGATTGCCTCAACGATGATATCGCTGAAATCAAATTCGACTTTCCAGTCTTTTTAAAAGAAAACGTAAAGTACGCTATCCGACTTCGAAATCACGGAGGAAGGACGAGTAATGGAGATGGAGGATTGAGTACTGTCAAAGGGCCTGATGGCGCCATTTTTACTTTCTCGACATGCTCCCTCAGCTTCAACGGAACAACGCAAACTCGTGGGCAGATTCCCACAATTCTTTACTATAGGTATAACTCCCAATTTGTTAACCAATCTGCAGCTTGTTTTCAGTAACCCTCAAGATTCGGAGACACATGCGCAAAACAAAGGGGCTATCGAGTCACAAGCAAGAAGAATCACTCTTAATGTAACTTCTGCAATATTTACCCGATGTTCTGAAGTATTAGCGATGGGTAGAGATGTTGATATAATTGAATCGTATGATACATTATGTTCTTCGCATCTTGTTAGGATTTTACTGCCGTTAGTTGTCGCCAATATTAGTCCACTTGCCACATCTGACCCTAGGGTAATCTTTTGATATAAGAATGTTTGTTTAATCCAATTTATTTTAGAGTGCAGTTCAAGTTTTGGGTTTACTGCAAGAATTGTTGCCTCATGTTTCTGCATTGAATTTGCTTCACCATGAGGTCTTGCAGTCGCTTTGTTCAGATGAGACTCATGAGACTACTGTGACTACATCAAATCATCGAGCTTGGGTTGAAAGCGATCATCCATACAAGCCAGCTACTGTCTCCAATTACAAAGTCGTCTTTCCAGAATCTGTACAGTGGATGTCATTAGAATTCACGGCAGACTGTGGAACTGCCCAGGCTGAAGATTCTTTACAGCTCTATATACCGGCCAATAAAAAAATCAGCCTTTTTAACAGCGAATACATGGGATCTGATCTAGCTCCTTATTGGCCTGTTCTGCATCGATTTAGCAACAATGCTTCTCTGTGGCCTCAATCTGCCGTAGTTTTGCCAGGTTCGTTATTATTTTGTTTTCCTTTTTACATTTTTTTTATAGGAAATGAAGTCGTTTTCTCATTAGAAACTGCATCCGATTACGTCAAAGATGAAAAAGCAAACTTTTATGGTTTTAAGTGTTTGGTGACAGGTTATGACTGGCATACGGATGTTTTGATGGCTTAAAACTTCTTGAGACAGAACTCGCATTTCTAGGTGGAATGTGTTCAGCGTCGCTTATGAAGAAAGATTTGATTTTACCGCCCTCCTCAGGTACGGAATGAACGCCCATATTCTTGAGATAATTCCTTTTTTTAGCTGACGAAATAGATGAAGATATGGATTTAGTTGAAGAGCTGGCGCAACAGGTTTATTCAAAACACTCATCGCTGTTGGGAAAAGGATTCGCATTGGCCCATCCTCTTACGATCAACCAGGCATTGGATGGAGTTCTCCCATACAGGTTAGTCTCACGTCAGCCATTTTTTAACACCATGAAAGGTTACGGTGAAGGTTATAAAGTTAACAAATACGTTCCAAACGTGTTTATTCATCTAAATGAAATAAAAATCTACAATTTATTTAAAAAAAAGTATTTTTTAAAAATATTTAGGTACATAACAATGGTTTAAAGTAGGCCTTTGGTGAATTTTGGGCGTTAAAATCTACCATAAAATATGGTCCCTTAGTGCATATTTACATTTACCCAATGAGTGGGGGGTAGAGAGAAAAAAAGAAAACCTAGTTTTCTGCTGACCACTCAAGCAGATTTGTGCGGCCTAATGGGTTTTTATCACATTTTGTGACTAGTTTTTTGACCCTCTAAACAGAAGGTGACACATATTCTTTTATGGGTTCGACCCGTTCTTCAATGATATGGAGTTCGGTTTCTCTGTATGTTTTGCCGTCGGGGATAACAATGACATGATTGCTATGTGTCGAATGTACCGAAAGTCTGTTGTTGATCACATCATTCGTCGGGACGTTCATATATCGTTTAGCGTGTCTTCTGAATAGCCAGAAACCGATTGAGCAAATAAGAATAAGCGCCAAAAGCGTTATAATGAGGAGAGAAATGACCCAGTAGATTCTTGGAGAGTTTGAAGAGCAGTGCTTCCTTTCGTATTCGGACGCCACGGAATCTATACCGTCACCGATCGAGCACCACATTAACTTCTCCAAATCCGCAGGGATGGGATGGTCGCTGTATTTGACTAGTTTTGTCGACCATCTTTTTATTTCGGTGCAGGAACATTTTCTGTCGATGACCAATCTGTCGATTTTTGGCTTCAATCCTGATGTATTGAACAGCAAAGAGTTTTCTTCAAACTTAAATATTGTGTTGTTTTCAAATATAAGCTCTTGACGCCCAGAAACGCTTTGATATCGACGATCTAACGTTATCCCTACGAAAACACCCTGGCTTAAATCCTTAAAAATATTATCATCTATAAAAACAGGTCCTTGTACAACAACTTTGAATGCATCGCCTTCTAAATGCGCTATTATGCTGTTTTCTATTCTGAAAGTTGCTGGCCCGTCAATTTTAAACGCACTACTTCTCATATAGTCAATATACACTTTAGACAACTTAAAACTATTTTTGACTGTCAAACCGTTTATTGAATAACTCGGTAAAATGTCTATACTTCCACCTTTTATTATGAAGGATTCGAGTATAAATTTTTTGAAAGCTTGAGGCTCAACTATGTCTATATCACTGTTTATGAATTCTAATTTGTCCATTCCGACTATGCTGGAAAACGCAAGAGCTTGGATGGTTGGTATTCGTGTATTTTCGAAGGTGACTGCGTCTAAATGTCCTTTGAATGCCTCCGAAGGTATAATCGGTATTGTCGAATTGAAGAAATGTATGTCGATTCCTGGGTATGGGTAGGTGTCTTGGATTCTTGTGGTGTCCCACGAAAAAGACTTTTCGTGAAGCTCTATAAGTTGGATGTTTTCGAATTGAACAGATCTTAACGCTTCGAGCTTCTCGATCGCTTGCGCGCTTACGATTAGTTTAGCGCATCCTTTAACTTTAATCGCGCTGAGCGATATCGGTAAGTGATCATGCCCGCCAGACCTCAAAGCCAAATTCTGAAACATAAAATAAACATGTTTAGAACTCATCATTTCGACTATTCCGTCCATTTTTTTGGAGATGTGTAGTTGTCCCATGACGTCCCACCCCCAATGGGGAGGGGGAACGCGGATTTTCCCGGTTTTTCGCCTGTATCTCCAAAACGGTACGTGGTAGCCAAAAAATGTCTAAGTTAAAAAAGAAAGCTAACTAAATTTCCTATAAATTGTTTAAATAAAATTTTTTGTACGACCAACGGCTCTCGAGGTACACGCGGAAAATAGTGCATGATAACGAAAAAAAAAATTAACATTGGGGCTGTGGAACTTGACTCTTCGCGTTTTTTCGCCTGTATCTCCAAAACGGTACTTCGGAGCCAAAAATATATAAGTTAAAAACGAAAGCTGACTAAATTTCCTATAAATTTGTTTCAATCAAATTTTTTGTACGACCAACGGCGCCCGAGCTACACGCGAAAAATAGTGCATAAAAACGAAAAAAAACTTAACATTGTGGCTATGGAGCTTGACTTTTCACGGTTTTTCGCCTGTATCTCCAAAACGGTACGTCGGAGCCAAAAATATCTAAGTTAAAAAAGAAAGCTGACAAAATTTCCTATAAATTTGTTTCAATAAACTTTTTTGTACGACCAACGGCGCTCGAGCTACACGCAAAAAATAGTGCATAAAAACGAAAAAAAAAACTTAACATGGGGCTGTGGAGCGTGACTTTTCGCCTGTATCTCCAAAACGGTACGTCGGAGCCAAAAAATGTCTAAGTTAAAAAGAAAGCTGACTAAATTTCCTATAAATTTGTTTCAATAAAATTTTTTGTACGACCAACGTCGCCCGAGCTACACGCAAAAAATAGTGCATAAAAACGAAAAAAAAAAAAAACTTAACATTGGAGCTGTGGAACGTGACTTTTCGCGGTTTTTCGCCTGTATCTCCAAAACGGTACGTCGGAGCCGAAAACTGTCTAAGTTAAAAAAGAAAGCTGACTAAATTTCCTATAAATTGTTTCAATAAACTTTTTGTACGACCAACGGCGCCCGAGCTACACGCGAAAAATAGTGCATAAAAACGAAATAAAATTGACCTTGGTACGATGGAGCGTGACTTTTCGGGGTTTTTCGCTTGTATCTTCAAAACGGTACGTCGTAGCCAAAAAATGTATTATACAAAAATGAAAGCTAATTAAATTTTCTACAAATTTGACGAAATCAAGTTCATTGCAGGATCGGCCTTTTCCGTTAAGCGCTCGATTCTATTTTTTAACCATATAAAAAACGTAGAAAAAAATACCATATGACTGTATGAGTAACGCATTTAAAAATTGTCCTTGAAAATTGTATCTACTTATCTTTAATTAAATTTGAACGCTCCAATTCCATACGTGTACAGACATTTCGCCCGGTTATTAATTATCCAATTATACATGACGGAGCTGACAGGAAGGGCAATCTGTTATTCCCTTAAATGACAGAATATTGTAAATATCGCTCAGCTGTACTTGACAATTTCCAATCATTTTTAACTCATTAAACGTATGAACGCCTGGGGAAACGCTAATATTAGCTTTGTTCCAACCGCGGTTGGAAACTCCTGGAGTATGCGCAGAAGGATTTGGACGTCAAATCGGTTTTCCGTCAAATCTGAAGTCATCTGAAGTCAAATTTGACGTGCAGATCCATCTGCGCATGCTCCAGGAGTTTCAAATCAGTTTCAAACTTCGGTTGACTAAGCTATTGATTTGAAAAAGTCATTTTACTAAATAAGAAACATGTGGAGTCTACGATCTAAAATCTATCCGAAATTTCAAAAGACATAATATTAGTTAATATTTAAAAATCTAATAACAATAAACTCATTCATCAAGGTTTTTTCAAATATTATTTTAAAACGTGAAATTAATTTTAATTTTGTAGGTCAAAGATAAACAAATTTCAATTACGTCAACGCTATTTCAAGTGTTGTTCCTCCTAATTTTCTTTCTTTATAAATGTTCAATAAAAACTTGCTTTTTTAAATATCAGGCTCAGAATTTGATTGGATCGTTAGGCCGTTGACCTTTTATTTATTTATTTTATTTACGGAATTATTTTTAGTAAAAATAAGCATTGTATTTTGTTTTAAATATAACTCGATTTGCCATAAAAATTTTGACAACCATCGGAAAAGTGAAGAAGAAAAACGTTTTTGATTAGTGGCGAGGTCGTTTAGATATCTTTTTATTTTCTTTCTTTAACTTCCTTAAAGAAGTTATTGTGATACCCTCCGACGGGTTTTTTTGGGGTCTTCCAGACCCCGGAGGGTCAATTCGAATATTGATCTTTACCGATCTCAACTTTGTCAGTGTTGCCGGCCGGCCGTACCATTTTTAACACTTTAGGCCACAGTTTTCAACCGATTGTCACACAAATTTTAGCCGATGAAAAAGAATGTAACGAGGGCGATTTTGAATTTCGAAAAAATGGCGGAGATATGTCTGTTTGAAATTTTAAAAAATTGCTGGCAGAACCGTTGGTCCGATTTTCACCAAATTTCACCAATTACCTTATATTTTTGAAGAATTTTCGGTGTAAAAAAATTAGGTACCTACCACTTTTTTAGGAATCATTTTAGTAGAGAGGAATTTCATACTTTCCTTACGAGAGGGACCTCTCTTAGGCAAAAATCCCATTATTTTTGATTCGTACTTTAAAAATTTTCGAAAAAAAAGAATTTAAAAAATTTCTTCCCCTCCGTCATACTTCCCTCCCTTCCCCCATTATACTTCCCCCTCCCATGTACTTCCCCTCCCATGTGTTATACTTCCCCTCCGTTATACCCCCTCATATATTTTTACTTCTCTTTAAGGAAGTTGGAACCTCTTCAAACTAGCTTTATTTTCTTTCTTTTTTTATCGATTCATAAGCGCCTATTAAAAAGTTAATTATAACCTGAATCCGTGTAATTTATAAACTATTTATTTAAAAAAATTAATAGTAGGAAGGAAAGTAGAAAAAAAAAAAGGTTGTTTTAATAACTGCAAGTCACGTAAAAACGCCGCAAAATGATTTAGAACATGAAAAACTTAATTAATCCATGATTCTACCAAGCAAAACTGCAATGACAGATTTACCCAATTTTTGGGAATTTTGGGTAAAAAGTTTTGGAAAAATCTCGAAATTTCGGTGAATGCTCCGCAAAAAATTTTCGAAAAAAAAACTGAAAATTAAAAGAAAAATGGAAGATAGAAAAAAAAAATTCGAAAAATTACTTGAAAAATTTTTTGACGAAAAAAATTGTAAAATAACTTCGATCATTTTTCCGGGCAAAATAACTTTGACAATTTGTAAAAAAGAGAGAAAAAAAAAAACCAGGAAAATTAAAAAAATCCAGGAAAATCGGTTTAAATGATTGAAATTCTTCTTTCCTCCTTGGTACTTCCCCCTCCGTTATACTTCCCCCTAAATACTTCCCCTCCTATATTGTTCCTTCTCTTGTACCATCCTTCAAATTAACTTCTTTTTTCGAATCTGGTCTGATAGACCCACTCCTTGGAAACCATCTGTCGTGGGTATAACAAAAACTTTTTTTTGAGAATGTTGAAGAGATCCCTGAGTTTTTTGGCAATGCACCACCGTGCTACTGGCTACTTGTCAAATAGACCCTTTGGGGTCTTATAGACCCCAGTCAGGAAAACCATCCGTAGAGTATCACATAACTTCTTTTTCGTAAAAAATCCCCTTTATACCAAAGTTTCTGGCATTTCCCTCAGATGTTTGAAACTATTTTACCGGTCGCTAATAAATATGACTGGGGTCTGAAAGACCCATTCCTGAAAACTATCTGTCGAGGGTATTACAATAGCTTGCTTTTTGAGAAAATTGAAAAAGTCTTTTGACCCTATT
>JACGAQ010001189.1:0-68005 GCA_014119065.1 Orius insidiosus | reverse complement strand
TTTTTGATCTGAAATTTATGTCAGTTCTTATTCACATAAAGAGGCATCTTCTGGAATTTTTTCAGCCAAATCAGATGGGCCGACTGCCCCCCCCCCTTATCCCGCTTTAGCCTTGGCACTAAACTTCTTAGTTTTCGAGATAAAACCTTATAAATACTCCTTTTTGACACCCTTCTCTGAGAAATGAAAGGCCTAATTGGTCAAATATGAGTACTAGATAAAACATTTTGGGTTTGTCAAAAACTTTTCCCTTTTTGTGCCCTAAAGTGTTTTTGGGAGCATTTAAGAGCCATGATTTGTGGAAAAGAATAAAATTTTTGTTTTTAGGTTCACGCGATAAGTGAAAGGCTAAGACTTCCATGCAGCCAGTCGATATGGTCGGCTTTCAACACGATTTCAGCGCGATTCTCGATTTCTGCGCTCACCTTCAAACGGTCACGATAAACGGCGGCCGTTCGTGGGCGACACCAGCAACGTCGACAAAAGCTCTTTGAAATTCGAACTCTCCCCTTTCAGAAACCTGTGAAACTTGTATTCGTCCGCGTAAATCCGGGTTCTCTGACCAAAGCGGACGACCTCAGAAAGAAACTCGTGAGCTTGACTGTGATTCGGAGTGAACTCGAAAACGTTTGTGATATTTTACTCTGCGACACTGTCCACAAGGGCAGTTTGGATCTCGCTAATCAGTGGCCTAAGCTTGTCGAAATGGATTTTAGTTTGAATAAAATAGAAGTAGTCGGTGAGGTTGTTTTTTTGTTGTTGTAAAAAAACACATTTTAATATTTGTTTTAGATAATTCATTATCTCTGACACCCAATGTAGAGACGTTGACGTTCAACTCGAATATGATACATAAAGTGCTTCGCGTAGACACCTTTAAAAATCTACTACGACTCAACCTATCAAAGAACAACTTGACTTCTGTCGAAGAGATAGATTTGAATCTTCCAAAATTATTATTTTTAGATCTATCTCAAAATCGGATAGTGAAGCTCCGAGGCCTCGAATCCTTCACTTCTTTGCGTGGTGTCAATTTAAGCTCAACAAGATCACGAAACTTGAAGAGCTCGCCAATCTCACCTCGTTGAATAACTTGGAATATGTCGTTTTGACTGGAAACCCTATTCGACTGTTGTTGACTACAGAGTCAAAATCTTGGAAAAATTCGGCCAACGTGCCGCCAAAATATGCCTCGACAACGAGCAGACAACACAGCAGGATTAGACAAAGTCGCTGTTCTTCAAGCTATCAGATTCGTCAAAGAGGGGAAATCACCCAAAACTCGACATTTCTATCATACCCCCATTAAAATTTTTTTTTTTTCATTTACATATCTATATAAATAATTATTTTTCATGTTGTCTTTATAGATTTATGACTGAAGAGACTAGAAGTGAAAATTTTGAGATATGTCAATTTTATCTGTGATGAAAATACAATTAAGTCAAACTCTTTCAAGCATATTGTTTGCCCCTTTTGTTCTCTCCTTCCTTGCATTTAATTTATTATAACCTTATTTAAATCTCAGAGTGCTCTGCCCCCAATTCACGAAGATTCCCTTTTTTTGAAAATGGTTGATTCAGTCTTTAATGATAGTTTATGTTGAATAGAATCAACCATTGCTAGATGTTTTGTGAAGGGCTACTTAAAGCCTAAGTAGCCTTAGCTTAAAGGTACCTTATATTTTAAAAATTACCTGAAGCACTTTTGTAAGATGCTAGTTTTATCATAATGACGAAAAGGTACATCGCCGTTGTAATTGTGACTAACTGCTCCCCTGTAAGAGCAACTGAAGAGGCCTTACTTGTCCTAATTCAAAATAAAAATTTATTTAACGAACGATTATTGAATTACCTTGCGCTCCGTTTAGTTGGTTGATGGTGACTTCGGAGACGAGCGGCGCTAAAATTACGGCGACTCCAAAAACGGAGGCGAAAGTCCAATTGTTTCCTGGGCTGAATATCGGATATGCCAGACTGGAGACGAGGAGACAATGAAAAAACGTACCCGGAATCGCGATTAATAAAATCTAAAATCGAATAAAAAAAGCGAAAACATTGAAAAACATACGTGACCGATGTTGTGGCCGAGCGAGTGATAGTCGATTCCATATGCGGAATGAAAAAGTATGATCGGTGCGAACAACGCCAACGTCACACTCCACGACAGCGTCGCCACTCCGCTGAACCCTTCAAAAGCGAAAAGTTTTTCATCAAAACGCCCGAAATGAAGCCAAAGAGGAGCATAACGGTGAGAACAATATCGGAACAAACGGTGAAAATAAAAGGCGAGCGACGACTGCCATCGCAAACACCACGACAAAAATATGAGCTCATAGTTCCCTGTGTCTTTGTATTCTAGAAATTAACGTTATTTATTTAATTTGAGTAGTTTGGATGTTATTTACCGTTTTCCACTTCAACTCCAGCGATTACATCAAATAATGACAACGTCTTCTCCGCTATTTCCAAAAAGGATCCATTACTCCCGTCCATCTTTATCTTACTTTTATGTCATAAAACTAAATTAACAAAAATAATCCAAAATTGAGGGGAAAAAAAAATTTTTATGTAAACAAAAAAAAACTAAACTTTAAAAATAATTTTATTCGAACATATGATTTTTTAAATTCAACAAAATATGTATTACCTCTCAAAACAAATTTGGTAAGTAATTACTTTTGATTTATATTTTATTAGGTGTACAAAATGAAACTCGGCTAAATCTACAAAATTCAAATTTACCCTGTGGCTGATTTGTACACCTAATAAAAAAAATTGTAGGAAATTTAATTTTCTAAAAATTTGTACTTAATTATTTTTTTCTAGGATGCACCATTTTCGGAAAATTTCCAACTGATTTTATTTAGTGCACTTTTTCAATATCTGTAACGGTTTACGATTTACAAGCCTTTAAAAATTAACCTTCTTAATGGCTATACTTCAATAACCTTCTTACACGGAGAAGGTCAACTTTGAGGACTTTAACGCCTAAAATGTTGAAAATTTTGAAAAAATGAACTACAAGGTGTACAAAATGAAACTCGGCTAAAATCTACAAAATTCAAATTTACCCTGTGGCTGAGTTTCATTTTGTACACCTAATAAACAGCGCTACTTTTAACTTCCTTATTGTTTTACCCTCCATGTCGGGTATTTGTGGAAGGATCGCCTAGGGTCGAATCGATTATGGTCTATAGTCTACACCGATCTCAACTTTGTCTGTGGTTCCGGCCGGCCGTAGCATTTTTTTCCGGAACACTTCACGGCCACAGTTGTAACCGTTTTTCACCAATGAATGTGACGAGAGCGATTTTTGAATTAGGAAAAAAAATGGTGGACAGTGAGGTAACAATGAAGAATAAAGATTTGAATTGAATAAAATATTGCATGATGGCTGTATATATATATTTTTTAATATTTCGCCGATTTGTCCCTCCGGAATGTAGGTGTACCTACCGCTTTTGATGTCAACCGATATTTTAACCACCTGAGACATTGACCTGAAAGATTCGAACGTCTGGATTTCGGTCTCAACCAGTAATAATCTGCAATCCTTCAAAATCCGAAGACTTTGTAAACTCAAATTTTGTTTATAAATTTAAAACAAAAGGGAAAAAGAAAAAAATGGAATCAAAAGAAGAAGAAGAACCGAATTTGTTTATGTTGTCGATTTCAGGGTTCATCGCCGCTTTAAATTCACAATTAAAAATGCCCGTTTAAAAATAATACGAAAGAACTATTTTAATATTCTTATATTTGCCAAAACGTAAAATAAAATTTATCTTTGTGATTCACCGGTTCCAAGGACTTGGCAAACGGTAAAACGGACTATTTTTACTCATTTTTTTTTTCCCCAACTTCTTTTCTTTTTCTGCTCCTACAGTTGCTGATTTAAATTTTACGGAAAATCGGCTCAACTGCAATCAAGGTCATTTAGCGAACGAAACTCTACAGCAAACTTGCTTTTTCATAGATCGTAAGAGGTTGTCCTGTTTTAACTTTGGCTCAAATCATCTTTGAACAGAAAATCAGAGCAACTTCTCACATTTAGCTTACAAAAAGTGTCATTTGAAAATCAAAAAGTTAATTTTTTTGACGTATGGTAAAAGGGATAGAAATAGAGGTGGCTCAACATAGCTCTATATGGTTGAATCACTGTTCTATTCTTCACCCAAGGGACAATGAACTCACGACTCTAAAACCGAAAACCTTCTCATTTCGAAGCAATTAAAATTCCAACTCTTAAAAAACACCACCGACTTCGTTAATCTATCGAGAAAAGGCTTCTGTTATAATAAAACGATTTTTTTTTTTGTAGTCGGTTGTATGATTCAACAGTTCCGCAAAGCCGATCATTGTTGCGGGCTAGCTTTCTAGGCCTTTTTGATCAACTACGTCAATCCATTTTCTCTTTCTTTTATAAAAACAAAAAAGTATTAAGATAGAAAAAATAGTTTATTCATCAAAACAATGAAGCGAGGGGACACTAAAAAATCAAAACAAAACATTGTAGCGCCCTCCGCTTCTTTTACTCCTCCCGGCATTTTCCGCCGAATCTTTCTAAAAGGATTACGACGAAACTATTCATCGGATTTTCTTATATAATATTTTTGGAAAGATCTCGTCAAACTCTACAAAATGGCTGACGTTTTTTTTTGAAAAAATGTTTTAGTCGAAAAATAAAATTTCTATTTCCAAAGGAAAACTTTTTCGGAAAAACTGCTCCCAAGACCGTATAGGCATTTCCAAAATAAGGAGAACGAGCTTTTGTAAAAAATTTTCCGACGATTTTTAGTGCTCAAAATAGGAAAGTAATTTTAGGGGCGAAAGTGCTGCTATCTTGTTTTTGAAACAAAATGCTCGGGCGGTATGATGGGCCTTAAATTCCTTCAAGTGTTTATTCTAGATTTATTCCTTTTAGGTTTAAGCTACAGAATTCTTCAGATTCTTCCAAGAAGCAGTTCTGACGCTCTAAACGTCGTTCAAATTCCTACAAAAAAAAAAAAAAAAAAAAAAAAAAAAAAAAAAAAAAAAAAAAGAATTGGGGAAAGATTTTTAACGTCCTTGAAGTTCCTGCTTTTATCATTTTATCATTCTCAAATTGAATTTATTGCATTACCATCCATGTCCGGTTTATGAAGAGGGTCTTCCAGACCCCATGGAGGAAAATGATTCATCTTTACCGATCAGAAGGTTGTCTGTATTCTTGAACACTTTTCATCACATTTTCACCAAATTTTTACAAAATATTGAGGGGGGAAAAAGATCTTGATAATAGAGAGTAGTTTTGCTGTTCTGCTGCTTGGCTGGGCGAGAAGATTTTCATTTCTAACTAAGAAAAAAAAAATCTATTTGAAAAATCTATGGACCACCATGGGATGACAATGAAATAATAATTATTATAACATTCGTGATCATATTACTTGGTAGTCAAAGATTTCTTCGAAACATTTGGATTTATAATCTGTGTACTTCATGTGATTGGCCTTCAGCCAGAAAAACAAGCAGGTAGAGAGAGCTGAAGGGGATGTCTAGGTGGGCGGAGACGAACTTTTAGATCCCATAATAAATACGAAAATTCAGAATATTGAGTTTCTGAATTCCCTTAGTTTCACGAAAGGATTCCAAAAATGGGATCGGACGTTTTCTTCCGTTTAAAAATAATGATTAAGTAACATAATCAAAGTTTGTACGTCATTTTCATTTTGTGTTGGAGGTCCTACGGTGTCAAGAATTTCAAACACAAATTATTTTCTAATCTTTTAAAGGTATGGTGGCTTCTCCACAGCTTTATAAAAAATCAAGTTTTTCTGAAAAAAAAAAAAAAAAAAAAAATTTCGTTTTGTTGATCTGAGGGTGACTAATAGATAGACAAACCGGGTCAAAGATTTTACAAACCTATGGAAAGGCCGCCCATACCTTTAAAAGATAATATTTCAAGTCGCTATTTAATTTGATGCTGGGTCCTAGTACTTAGCGGTCTATTATGCGGCCTTGTTTTGAAGTAGATCTCTTCAAGCCCCAGGCTTTTAATATGCCTCCAGAGGCTGGCCTTTTTTTTCTTTCTTAAGGAGGTATGGAATTGAAGGGATTCAAAGAATGCCTTCATGGGAGATGGATTATGTCACTTAGATTTGGCACGTCACGTCGCTTTACTTCATTGACAAGAAGGTTATTGCGATTGTCAAAACAATAGCATCCGACGCCAAAATTTTCTCGTGCTGAAACCGGCCTGTCGTATTCCGGTGAGGAGAGGGGAGTGGTAACTGTATGCGGCCCAGGAGGTTACTATAACCTTAATTTTAAAAAAGTTACAGCTTCAAAAATGGAATCTTTGTCGCAAGGATCGATGACGAGTTTATTTTTTGGATGGAAAAAAAGCTACGAAAAAATAACATCAAAAGACACTGAAAAAAAAACTGACGTTATATTAAAAAAAAATGCAGTTGCTTCAATGAAATATTTTCATTAAAAGGGCTCCAATTACGGGGATTGTTGCCAGAATGAAACGCATTTCATTAAATTACTTTAGGTATGAATATTTCTTTGGAGCAATGAACTTGAATTATTGATGTTATAAATCCTACTTGAATAGCTCACATGAATCTTTTCGTAAATATAAGTAAATGGTTCCATAATTCAACAATCTAGATTCATTGTACTTAATATTATTTTTTACCGTTTTAATAATATCATCATAGATGTGAGGAATAATGTTTACTACAATCAATGAACCTTTTATAGTTATTGGAAATAGTATTGTTGAAAGCAATGAACCATCGTTCATGGTTCAACGTAGTTACTTCATTGATTTAAAAATTTTTGTTTTTGTTTTTAATGAAACTCCTTCGTTTAATTATTGAAAATTTTTATTAAAACCTTAAATATAATTCATTAATAGAACAACTTTTGTTCAAGAACATAATGAACCTCGTCTTTAGTTTAAAGCAATCGATTCATTCTTTCATTAATTTGTTTCTTTATTTAAAAGAACAATTTCATATATATAACTCATAACTCATAAGGTAAAAGAAAGTAAAAACAGTAAGATATGTATTTCAAAATTTATTTAAAAATGGGTTACAAAAAAAAACCTAATTAGGTACATTCATTGTGCTAAAAATTCTTTGAGAATAAAAATTTTGTCTAGCTTGACAGACGGTTTAAGATTGTAGAAGTGACTTTCGACAAACGAGTAAAAATTTTTAGATTCTTCCGGAAGCGACAAGTTGAAGACATACATAGCTTTGAAGCATATATCAAGTGCTTTGATTATAGATTTAAAACAGTATCTAATATTTTCTATTATAACAACAATATCGGTAATTTTCTTTAATGAACCTACACAGTAAATGGCTGGTTGAAGATTTGCCTGTCTTTCAACTTTAAATTTGATTGTATCCTCAACTTCTTGAAGTGTCTTTCCAATAAAAAGTATGGAGTCTTGGGCGTCCTTTATAGAATATTTTATTACGTTTTTTTTCCCATTCGCATCTTTCTTAATTGATCTCGCCGTGGGAACAAAATATGCTTGTAAAGTCAAAATAACGACAGCATCACGGTGGTCTAAAAATATATGTAATTAGATAAAATTTTCAACTAATTTATTTTTTATTTTATTACTTGAGTTAGAATCTTCGGTTAAGTCGTTTATCAAAGCAAGACATTTTTTGTCTTTGATATTTGTTTTAATGAAGTTTATAATTTTATTAACTTCAAAGTCCCACCGTTCGAGCAGTGATTTTTCGTTAAATGCAAGTGTGAAATCCATTTCAATCTGCAAGTTACAATGTTTATTATTTATAATAACAAGAAAAATTTTTAGTACCATACGATAACCGCTCGGTTTGTTGTACGGCTCCCATGTATTTAAAACGTCGACCATAGAATGTTTTCGAATAAAATCCATCCTTGCTTTGTGGCATGCTGACCATAAGCAATCTATTTCAGATGAAGACAGTCTTTCATGTTTTATTGATGAAAGACAAAGCTCGGCATTGTCCTCAGGTACTAAAAAAAAACAGTAGAATTAAAGTATTGAATACTAAAAATTAACAGAATAATAATAAAAGAGCTATACCGAAATCCATATTAAACCGATCTTTCATTTGTATGATGCATTTCTTGGTTTTTTTATTTTTTAGAGCATTCCTCTCTGTGGATATTGAATTGTGATATTTCACGTACAGTCGCCCTCTTTTATCAGTGCTACTACGATAGTATTCCTGTAAACAGTTAAAAGTTATACATTACCTACTTTTGTTACTGTTGGTACTTTTGTTATACCTATACATCATAATATACAATTAACTTACAATTATTTCAGTTGGAAATCTTTCCAATATTTGGAGCTCTATGTCTCGACTGGTTTTCAAAGTAAATGGTAACTCTCGGTCTTGAAAATAATAAGTTATTACATTTATAAGAATGCTCCGTTGTTCAGGGCCAAAATTTCCTTTTTCATTGTAAAATTCAATAAGTCTTTTCCCCTTATTGGAAGAATGCAAAATTTCAGATAAAGTTGCTGAAAAATAATAGATGATTATGCATAAGCTACGGTTTCATAATATGTATAAGGTTTTTACCAGGAGACTGTGTGACCTTGTTGTCAGGGGCCAATGGAGTCAATGGAGGTACCACATTGACGAGAGGGGCGATAGAGGGGGGAGGTCCACCACAACACACCACAGGATTGCCAATAGATTTTCGCCATTCTATGAATCTTATTTCCAACTGGAACTGGACACCAAGTGGATAAAAACTTAACATTCTTTCCAGCTGCGAGCGAGTAATCTCTTTGAGTATGGAAACCGTCAATTGTTGGTCTAAAATTAGAGAGGAAAAAAAGGTGGTCAGGTTTTCAATTAGCAGTTCTTGCATTTTTAGACACCATTAACTTACTAATAAATTCAGGTAAAAGATGCTTTAGTCCCCAGTCTCCTAAAAGAGATTCAAGCTCATCGTTCAAAGGTTCAATTTCCGATGACATGTCTGCAGAGTTTGATGTGAGAGGAAAACTGTTCAGCAATTCCTTCTCTTTAGGAAAACATTATTATCCTCATTGCAACACCAATCTTCCATTATGGATCACTGCAACGAGATCAATTGACGATAAAAATCTATAGAAAATGCCATTAAAACCTGTAAAATGAAATAACTTACGAAAATGCAATTAAGCGGAGAGATTCTGAAGACTTTCGCACACTAACACGAGGTGCGATCGAAGCTTTGAGGACGTTCGACTGTCCGTTTATAACTTTTCGCGATCGCTCGACGATGAAAATATACTCTTAAATTTAATCAAAAGCTAAGAAGAAAACGAGAGAGAAAAAAAACTTACGAAAATGCGATTAAGCGGAGAGATTCTGAAGACTTTCGCACCCAACCACGTGGTGCGATCGAAGCTTTGAGGACGTTCGACTGTCCGTTTATAACTTTTGGCGATCGCTCGACGATGAAAATTTACTCTTAAATTTAATCAAAAGCTAAGAAGAAAACGAGAGAGAAAAAAAACTTACGAAAATGCGATTAAGCGGAGAGATTCTGAAGACTTTCGCACCCAACCACGTGGTGCGATCGAAGCTTTGAGGACGTTCGACTGTCCGTTTATAACTTTTGGCGATCGCTCGACGATGAAAATTTACTCTTAAATTTAATCAAAAGCTAAGAAGAAAACGAGAGAGAAAAAAAACTTACGAAAATGCGATTAAGCGGAGAGATTCTGAAGACTTTCGCACCCAACCACGTGGTGCGATCGAAGCTTTGAGGACGTTCGACTGTCCGTTTATAACTTTTGGCGATCGCTCGACGATGAAAATTTACTCTTAAATTTAATCAAAAGCTAAGAAGAAAACGAGAGAGAAAAAAAACTTACGAAAATGCGATTAAGCGGAGAGATTCTGAAGACTTTCGCACCCAACCACGTGGTGCGATCGAAGCTTTGAGGACGTTCGACTGTCCGTTTATAACTTTTGGCGATCGCTCGACGATGAAAATTTACTCTTAAATTTAATCAAAAGCTAAGAAGAAAACGAGAGAGAAAAAAAACTTACGAAAATGCGATTAAGCGGAGAGATTCTGAAGACTTTCGCACCCAACCACGTGGTGCGATCGAAGCTTTGAGGACGTTCGACAGTTTGCAACTTTATGCGAGCTCGTGTCGATGAAATACTCTAAAATTTAATTAAAAGCTATACAAGTGGCATAAAGAATATTACGATAGTAGATTAAAGCCGGCGAGAATCTTAAAACTTGATTCTTGAATGCACTCACGTGACACGCGCAATGAATGCAATGCGGAGAGGTTGGATTCCTTATTTCCTTTAGTTCTTTAGTTCAGACTGTGTTCGCTGTTCTGCCGCAGCGTTTACGTGTTAGCGGGTGGGAGGGGGGTTCATCATGCCACGAGGTAGGGACCAGGGAGTCGGGACTACGTACGAAAAAGGAACAGAGAGCAGGCGCATCCGATCCAGATTCTCACTCTTGGAACTTGGAACGTATAAGAAGGATCAGATTTTCAATAGAGTTATTTTGTATTTTGTATTATTTTGTATTTTGTTTTGTGTATTTTGTATTCTGTATGAGTTGAGTTTGTATGTATTGTATGTTAATGTACCTATTGCATAAGTATGTATCTTTGAAAGAGAACAGAGTATTTGGTAGGGGGAGGGGGAAAAATGATTAACCTAATGTATGATAATAATCTTTTGGCCTCAAGCAATGCATTCCTCTTGCTGTTTTTACTAAATGAATGGGTGGCCCTGCCAATTCATTGATACTTATGAATTCTAAACTACCATATTTTTTAGGATCTATTATGTAAGTCAATGTATGGTTATCAAAATCATGTGATAGTATTTTTTGGCCAAAAATTAACATTTTCTTGTTTCCAACGGATAAGATTTCCCGGATTACGTAAAACTCGACGGTCATTTCGCGGTTATATGTAAAAATAAATTGCCCAGATTCGTAAGAAACACCTTTCAAATTGATTTGAGAATAATATTGAATATCCTTTTCTCCTAGCATGTTTTTTATAATGCTATCATAGCTGCTTTTATCGATTTTTTTATTATTTATTTCCGTGTTTTCTTTTGTTGTCATTTCATAGGCGAATTTTAATTCGTACTTTTTGGCTAAAGTTTGGCAAATGTTTTTTCTTGAAGTTATTATGCGTGCATACGTTTTGAATTGTTTGTGCTTTTGTTCGAACTTAAAACACCATATGTTTCGCAGAGGCCCCGACTGTTTAAGGATTGTCGGATAATGGGTTAGTATGTGGAATTTCGGTTTTAGTGTGTCTTTAAATAAAATTACATAGTTTGCATTGTGATGTATGATTTTCTGTTCCAATTGTAATACCGACTCCTCGGTAATTTCGAAACGAAGCAAAATGTCAATGATTTGGATTAGGTTAATCAGAAATGCCCACACATCATCGTCATCGGGGACAAAGTCACCGATCATAATGGGAAAATTGATAACAAATGTCATCATTTCTCTTGCTGACATCTTGAGTTTTTTATTTTTCAAATGTTTTTCTTCGATTATTGGAGATGTATTTTTAATTTCTGTAGGGCCATAATCGAAATTAGTTTTTCGAGAATTTAATGTGCTTAACGAAAAGAATTGCATGTGATAAATGAAGTAATTCAGAATATGAATAAGGTCATAATGACACACGCCTTCAAACAGATCATGCATAATATCTGCGTAGTAATTGTCAACAACATGAAAAGATGGTATGTTATTCATTAGCGAGTTTTTCACTACTCCATGATCACTGGTAATTATATCACTGTCGTAGTTTTCTATTGTACGCATTAGGTTTGGTTGTTCTGAAGATGTGAGTTGACAAATATCTTTGGCCCCTTGGCATAACCTACAAAAATAGGTGCTAGAAAACGAACTGCTAAAATTAAGGAAACTATTTAAGCCCAAATTATCGCCCACCACTAACCCTAATATAAAGTGAATATTCATGATAGTATTTTCATTTTTTATTTTTACTCCTTCTGTTTCTAACGAAATAATGCTTTCAATCAATAACTGAAAACATTTTTCGTTTTGAAATTTTTTTAATTCTTTTGATTTAACGGAGGAAGCAAGAAAAACATTTTTAATTTTAGACTCGCTAAACGGTAAGCAAGGGAAAGAATAGTACAAATTGCAAATGGAATCCTTAGATGCGTGGGTCCCCAATGGGTTATTTATCTCAAAATCATCTATATATAAAATATATGGTATCAAAAGTTGACCAGGGTATAATTGTTTTTTTCTTTTCCAAAGCTCTCCTTGAACAAAGTTGGTTAATCTTTTGCTGTTATTATTCTCTAAACTTTCTATGTACTTCAGAGTGCTCGTGATAAGGTTATTTTTTTCAAAAAAAACTTTGAACTGATACTTTAAGGGCATCAGAATGCCACTTGCTTTTACTGTTTTATGTATGAGTTCACCATTTTTATGTGCAGGTGCTATTTCTTCATATATATTGAATTCTTTGAAACATGATTCATAGTGATTGGTATTATTTTTAATTTGTAATGTTGTATAAAACTTGTGATCAGAGTCAAAATTTTGGAATGGATTTCTTAGTTTAGATATACAGCACATAATATCGCTAAGGAAGGATTGAGATTGATCCGGATTTTTTTGACAGGTTATAATATTTTTAAATAAATCTAAAATAGGGGCGATAATCTCTTCACTTATAGATTTTTGAATATTATAAACGTCTTTTCTTGAAAGATTGTCTTTGTTGTGAAGGCTTAAACAAAATTGAAAGGCTGATTCTTCTATTGATTCTAAATGAGCATTATAGTCATAATCGACTTGATCTGATGATATGGGAAAATTAAAAAAAGCTGGATCTGACGCCTGATTTTCATGTATGTTATATGTTTGTAGAGTTTGTATGTTATATGATGAAGTGGAGGGTTGAACTGGAGAAGTAATGGGTGAATTGCGTTCCATAGGGGTAAAATGACTTGCGGAATCGAATGATTTGTTTATATGTTTTGTCAAAATATGTTTTTTGTATCTTTTAAAAAGCGTAAATTTTTGGGTGCATTCAACACAATGAAAATCTGAGCTACTATTTAAATTGTGAACACGCTTCTGGTGACTATACAGTTCATTGAAAGTAGGAAAGGTCGAAACGCATAAAAAGCACCGCATTTTAAAATTTGGACTGAAAAAATAGGTGTCGCTGTAAATAATAATGAAGATAATAATATAATAATATCGAGTTGTACATTTTTTATTGCTTACCTTAATGATGGTGCCTTTCGGAGATAAGCTGCGTACGCACTAAACTTGTCCAGAGGGCAACGAACTTCCTCGCTTGAGAGTCGGAGGACAAATGAACGATTTCTCGCGGTTTTTTGGAGGGGTTGAAGTTAATAAAAAGTATTGTCTTATGTACGAAATTTTCATTATTGTTAAAACCAAAAGTATGAATTTGACGAAATAAATACATAAATTGTAAGTAGATTTCTTTGATTCGATGAATCATTTCATTGCTTTTACGTACTGATTTTAAAAATAAAAAAAAGTAAAAAATGAATCATTTACACAATGAACTAATTCATTGATATTTGATTTTAAAAGCCGTTGAGACCGTTTAATTTTTAAACCGTTAAACCGTTGAGACGGTATAGCAACAATCTTGAGCAACATCTCCTTCAGGGGGGTCTTTTCAAATTTTGAGGTTTCGTCAAAATTTCGGATAGGATGCGAGTCAACTCGGTTTACCCTTCACACTTTGCGAGTCAAAATTGCAAACTCATCGTTGCCACAGCAAATTAGCCGCTCAGGTTGGAGGAAAAACACCGAATTAAAATAACTTACTCTGCCAGAATTAACTTCCTCAAGAAGTTCTTGTTTTACCGTCATCGTCTAGTATATGGAGAATGAGCTTCTAGAAACCCCCATAAAATGCTATTTGAATAAGAAATTCTGGAGAGCGATTTTCGAATTTCGAAGAGATAATACTGTCTGAAGGTTTTAAAACGGCGCTGCGGCTAACAAAGCTAACCAAACTTTGTCTACTTTATTACTAAAATTCATCGAATTTATTACCTAACTTGAATTCGGGATTACATATAGGTAAAGAGTATTTAGTGTAAATTTGATAAGGATCGGATGTAGGTATATATGGCCGCAGCATTACCTACCGACAGATGATCTCCACCGCATTTTGGCGAATTTCGATGAATGTCTGCTTTCGCTAGATAATCACAAAAGGAAAATCTAGAGAAAATCGGATAAACATTACGGCCGTAAAGTGTTCCGAAAAATTTTTAGGCCCCCAAAAAAATAAAGGTTGTTATCGACTACCTACCTGTAGGTATCAAAACTAATTTTTGTATTTAGGTATTTTTTACAGCATAAACGTGATATTAAAAAAAAAAAAAAAAAAAAAAAAACAATTTAAATTACAGAAATTAAAAATAAAACTGATAAATAAAAAAACAGTTTGGTAAAATGAGTAGGTAATGTTGGATAGAGAGATCAATTGTTTTTAAATTTACGCGGCAAAACCAAAACCGCTCACTCAAATAGCGCTCGTTCGAAAATTTATTAAATTAATAATGAAGAAACAAAGTTTATTGAAAAAAAAAATTGTTAAAACAATGATAAAAAATTCATTACTACGGTAATTAAGTATCATTAATTTCTTAGTAATGCAAAATCATTAAATTCAATAATTAAGACATAGGAATGTATGATTGGTTTCATTATTTTTAAAAACGATGTAAATAGTTCATTATTTTAACCATACTCTTTGTTGAGACAATCACAAGAACAACGAGTAATTTTGATAATCAGAATTCATTATCCCATTTTAAAATAATTGTTGGTGCTATGAAAAAATTCATGGTAACGAATAAATTTATGTTGTACAATTTAAAAATCGACGATTCGTTGTAACAACAATGCCATCATAACTCAATGAAAAAAAAATTATTATTAAGATGAAAAAACTACTTGTGGCAATGAAAAAAAGTCAACAATTTGCGTTTCATCAATATTACAACTGCTTTTTTTCAGTGTGTATTCTACATTGTCTGTAGATATTTTTAAGGAAGTTTTGGCCGTTTTAAAGGGAAATTTTGCGTTTTGGAGGTTCTACTCAAGTAGAATCGAAAAAACATTTCTCTATCTTGATTCGTTTTCGAGTTAAGCTGGGGGACCAGTAAGTTTCCATCCAGTATAATAATTATGAATACTATAATAAATTTTTATTATACTATAAAATTTTATCATACTATTAAATAGTATGATAAAAGAAAAGAAAAAAAAAAACTACCATGTTTGGTTCCCAGAAAATGATTATTCAATACCCGAGGGTCATAATTCTGCAGCATTAACCCAGGGGGTGCTGGAGTTGAGAAGCCGGTAGCCGCTGAGTTAACGCAGATACCCATTTTTAACTTCCTTTAACAAGTTATTGTGATACCCTCGACGTCGGGTTTTTGGGGAGGGGTCTTCCAGACCCCGGAGGGTCAATTCGAATATTGGTCTTAACCGATCTCAACTTTGTCTGTGGCTCCGGCCGGCCGTAGCATTTTTTCCGGAACACTTTACGGCCACAGTTTTCATCCGATTTTCACCTAATTTTCACACAAATTTCTTTAGCCGGTGAACAAGAAACTAACGAGGGCGATTTTTGAATTTCGAAAAAATGGCGGAGATATGTCTGTTTGAAATTTTAAAAAATTCGCTGCGGCGAACCGTTGGTCCGGGTTTCACCAAATTCTCACCAATTACTCCTTATATTTTTTAAGAATTTTCGGTGTAAAAAAATTGCCACTTCTTAATAATTAATTTTTTTTTAGTAGGGAGAAATTTCGTAGGTACTTCTACCCATTACGAGAGGCACATCTCTAGGCCAAAGAGCCCATTATTTCTACCTTGACACTTCGAAAAGTTTTCGAAAAAAAGAACTTAAAAATTTTTCAAAAGAAAAAAAAAAAAAAAACCCGGAAAATTTTTCGAAAAAAATAATTTTTTTTTACAAAAAAAACTTAGAAAATTTTTCGAAAAAACAAACTTGGAAAATTCTCCTTTGTACTTTCCTTCCCTTATACATCCCCTTCCGTTATACTTTCGTTCCCTTATACTTCCCCCTCCGTTATACTTCACAGAGGTTATACTACCCTCACTTATACTTCCTCTTCCATATACTTCCCCTCCCATATACTTCCCACTCCGTTATACTTCCCCTCCCATATACTTCCCCCTACGTTATACTTCCCCTCCGTTATACTTCCCCCTCCTATATAGGTACTTCTCTTTAACGAAGTTTTCGTTGGAAGCTCTTCAAACCAGTACTTTTTTCAGCTCCAGACAGTTTTACCAATTAATTGCTTCCTTTTTTGATAAATATTTCGTTGTAAAGAATGAGTGTAAACTTTGTTCCAACACTTGCCAACACTACTTATTATTTTTTAAGTTCTTTGAATTTGTAAAAAAATAAGATTTTGGAAACATCCCAGGGAATAATATTTAGCGATTAGCTATTCATAGAAAGGTAGCATAAATTCTCTGAATCTGGATAAGCGTGTCGAAAACGCCTTTTTAAATATTTTATTGATTCTTATGTGCGAGGATGGAAAAGAAGTCTAAATAATAATAATGATAAAAAAAATCGAAGGAAAATATCGTTTCGGGTGTCTAAAAAAAGAAATAGTGAGGCGAAAAGGTAAAAATAGACTAAGTGAGACGTCTAAGTTGGAATCTTAAATCAGAGACGAAAAAGGATGAAAAACGTAACCCAATCTGAGAAGGCGCGCGTGCATTCGTCGGAGAGGGAGGGAAACGTCCAAATTTAGTGCAAGTGTGGGTGACTCGTGACTCAGAGGCTAACCGCGGCCGGGCAATTAGTTCGGAAAGAAACCCTCCCGCCTCCTAAAAACATTTTAACCTTTTTTTCTCTCTCTCTCTCTCTCTCTCTCTCTTATTTTAAACTTGTCAATTACGTTTAGCATTGTAATACTCGACTGGGGCATTTCCAGGATTTTATTTCAAGGGAATTACCGATAATGAAGCCAATAAAATAATCCGCCCCTCCGGACTGAAGGCTCAAAAAGTACAAACGGTACCAAGTGAATGTTTTCTAGACGTCACTGCGTTTTTTGGGTATCTGGATCTCAGCACTCTGAGTACCGATCGACTTGAAGTCGATTTTATACAGGCTTTCTCTGAATCGATATGAGTAAATTCTGTAAATTTCAAGTCTATCAGGGTGCTGAGATATACAACACTGAAAACTCGGTTATTCGCCTTTGGAGTGTTCTTCTTCTTCTTCTTCTTCTTCTTCTTCCCGTTCTGTTAGCCAGGGCCTCTCCTAGTTCACTGAATGACTTACAATTTTTCACAGAGCTTCCTTTCAATTTTAGCCAGTGTCTTTTGAAAGATTTAACTCATCATCTCAACTTAAAAAAAAGTAAAGAACAAAAAACTGAAATTTTAGGGTAATTTTCCCCCCTTTGACGGGCCCACAGCCTGACCAATCGACGCAATTTCCCACGCTTCCTTCCCATTCAATACGGAGCCGTTTTGGCGGGCTCTGGGCTATGACTAAGTGATATTTTTGAATTCTTTTCCGGTGACTGAAATTGGTTTTTCAGAAAATTAGTTTACTTTCATATTATATTAGCCTAAAAAAATAGTTTTAATATTCTAATTAGTCTAATTCGCTTATTATAGACGAATTAAATAGAGCGCTTAAAAGCGCTCTCAGTCATTGGTAATAGATTCTTGCTGGATTGCATAACTAATCTAGCGTTCCGCCCCGCCGATCGTCATTTCTTTTCCGATATTCTATTGGCTTTTCTCGTTGAAACCTTTTATAAAATCATTAAAAAATTTATTATTTTGAAAAAGGAAACAAAATCGAAATTATATATAAGCAATATTTATAATTCCAGTTCAAAAAATCTGAGGGAAAAACGGCGAATGGGGTCATCTTTATTGGACTCTATTGTATCACGGAGAATCGGTAAAATAACTCTCGTGAACGACTGGATTGAGAGAATGCCTTTAGAACAGGAGAAGAGCGAGTTTTAGCGCGGTCAGTCACTGGCGAATGGTAGAGGGAGAGCTTAAAAGCGCTCTCAGTCATTGGGCAAGGTTCGATGAGCGCCTTTGCTCGCTCTCCGTATTGAATGGGTTAACTTTAACCTTTTCAAAGATTTAAGCAATTTTCTGCCCCCCCCCCCCTAAAAAAACTTGAAATTTTGCACTCTATTTCTAAAGTGCCTAAATAAATGGCTTTTAAGAGTCTTTTCAGTAGTTAATTTAAACTACAAAAAGATGTCGCTATCAAAAACACAATGCTTGTTTACAAAATCAGTGATTACTGCCTATTTAGATGCTATGCTATCGATTAGTCTAAAATCCCTGAAAAGATGCTTGTTTACAGGCTCTTCGTATGGCTTGCTCCTTCAGTATTCTAAATTTTTTTTAAGAAAAGAAATAAAAAAACTTGGAAAATTAAAAAAAACTTAAAAAATTAAAAAAAAACCTAGAAAAATAAAAAACTAAGAAAATTTTTTCGAAAAAAAAAAAAAATAACAAACTTGAAATTATACTAGTCTTTCCCTCTTAAATACTTACCCCCTTCTTTATACTTCCTCTTCTTATACTTCCTCTCCTTTATACTTCCCCCTCCGTTATACTTCCGCTCTTAAATACTTCTCCGTCCTATATTTTCCTTCTTTTTGAGGAAGTTTTCGTTCAAACTAATACATTTTATCTTTTACCATGATATTAAAAGGCTTTTACCTTGTTTTTAAGGCACCTTAACTTTCCTAAACTTTTTCCCCCTCTCTCTCACTCTTCAGCTTTGGAAAAATATTAATTTTGAAGACATAACTATTATTTTGTTTTCAAAAATTTTTAATTAAAAAAAATTTTCTTCTAACTTTTCCATTGGTTAGTAATTACAAGGTAAGCATTCCTTCTGCTTAATTGAATCCATTAAGAAATTTGGAGGGATTTCAAAAATTAAAATTTTTTCTTCGTGGGCGTTTCAATAAAAATTGGTTATTCATCTATCGAGGATCTTTCAAAGCCGGATTTAATTCGGTTAAACTCTTGAAGATTCCTCAAATCACTTTTGAGTTTGTTCAATTTGTTCCTTAATTGTTCAGCTTCGGATTTAAGTTCGTCGAGATAAACGTCGAGCCGGTTCGATCCAATCCTTTTGCATACGTAACTGAAAACAATAAGACTCGTAAGCTGATTTTATTTTCTCCCTCTTTTGAAAATTAGTACAGTAATTTATAATCGCGCGAAATGATGACGGGACACCAAGTGGAGTTTTGAAGGAAAAGCCCCTTTCCCCATTCACGATAGGTTTTCCGCCTTTCAGACTTAATTGAAAGGCGATAAGGGTGGCATTCCACCCCTAAATTCTTAAAGCTACTTTCTCTATATGAATAAGCACTGACGTGAAGATATAAAAAACCTAGCTGTTTTCGAGAAAAACAACAATTTTACCTTGAAATTGGTTATAGATTAATAAAAACATTTTAATTAAACTTTTTATTAAAATTTTTGGATAAAAGCTCACAAAAAACTGTGGAGAGAAAAGAAAAAAACTATTCGGCTCCACAGATACAAATAATTTTGAACTTGACAACCCAGTCTTTTTAGCGTAAATAGTGCAAAATTTTGAAAAAAAAAAAAAAAAATATATATAATACACACTCCTCTCGAAAAATAAGAGAAAATTCTGATTGAAAAAAATGAAGCCTCTTTTAAAAGGTTTAAAAAAATTTGGTGGGTTACTTCAAATGGAACTATTTTTTCTGAGCTTTCAAAAGTTTCAAACTTCAAATTCTTATATTTAAGAGGTTGGGAAAAATATTTAAAAAATTCTCAAAAATGCTTCTTAGGTGGTGGGCAACCCACAAAAAAGCTGTGATCTGTGGCATTAGGATGGAGCCACTTTTTAATTATTAATTTTTTTTAGTAGGGAGAAATTTCGTACTTCTACCCATTACGAGAGGCACATCCCTAGGCCAAAGAGCCCATTATTTCTACCTTGACACTTGGAAAAAATAATTTTTTTTTGACAAAAAAACTTATAAAATTTTTCGAAAAAACAAACTTGGAAAATTCTCCTTTATACTTTCCTTCCCTTATACATCCCCTTCCGTTATACTTTCGTTCCCTTATACTTCCCCCTCCGTTATACTTCACCCCTTTTTTGATCTGCAAACTCACGTCAGTTCTTATTCATATGGAGAGGTATCATTTAGAATTTTTTTGGGCAAATGGGTGTGTCATGTGAGGGCCCAAATGCCCTCTTTTCTTCCCAACACTTTCGAAAAATGTTTCCAGAAAGAAAATAAAACCTCTGTTGACTAAAACTAAATTATTTTTGAAAATCTCTGCCGGCTGAGACTCTGGCATCCGGTTAAAAGTTGGATAAGAATTACTCACTCTAGAGCATCTTCGGGTTTGTTAACTTCTTCGTAAAGACTATGTAGAGCCATAATGATCGCATCGGCAACACCTGAACTCTCCAAATAATCGCTGAAATCGGCTCTCGCTAGCGGCTAAAAACAAACATTGAAACATTAAAATAAACATCGTGGTCCTAAAAAGAGAACAGATTACAGGAGAAAAGCTGGGAAAAATGAAGATCAGCCAAAAGATGCCTCCTCCCTACAATCATCTTTGAAACCACAGAAAAACATTATTTTTTTGGCTAATTGTCTATTTATTTATAATTTCAAAGCAAGATTATAAAAATGAGCTAAAGTGGGAATGACATCATGTCGGGATTAGGGAAGGTCGATAGAACGAAAAGAACTACTTTCTCTCAGGCTTTACTACTTCTAGGGTAAAAAATTTTTATATAAACACCCGAAATGCGTGTTTTTGCATTTTTATAATACCGAAAAAAGCTATCAATTCAGCCTACTTACATCGATGGAATTGAAAGTATCACTCATTTTTTAAAAATTTACTTATTAATAAATGAGAGAGGCGACTGTGGGGCAGCTCGAGCCTAAACTGATAAAACCTTTTTCCCAGAAGATTAAAGTCTATCTGAAAATGTAAACAAAATGCAAGGTGGGATATAAAATTATTAAGGAAGACTATTTTCATTATTCAACAAAATTAAAACTCAATTTTTACCCAGTTTTTTACCACCCTGAATTCATGAATGTATATATTCAGAGATTTATTTAGATATCAATGTAATATAAGTACTTATTTAGCACAAATTAAATGAAGAATTAAGTTCCTTAGTTTAAGAGATTTAATAATAACATCTTACACATCTAAGTATTTAATTAAATATGATAATTTAATGTATAATAAGTTTTAGGGGGGAAATTGATTAGGGGCTGCCCTTCTTCCGTTGCCAGTTTTTTCCGGAAAACTACCCCTATTTTCATCCGATATTCACTTTTTCTCGGAACCTTCCTTTTATATCGATGTAGAGAACTTTTTACCGAATTCGCCAAAATGGCAGATTGAAAAAAAAAGTACTGGTTTGAAGAGCTTCCAACGAAAACTTCCTTAAAGAGAAGTATCTATATAGGAGGGGGAAGTATAACGGAGGGGAAGTAAAACGTAGGGGGAAGTATATGGGAGGGGAAGTATAACGGAGTGGGAAGTATATGGGAGGGGAAGTATATGGAAGGGGAGGTGTATGGGAGGGGGAAGTATAAGTGAGGGAAGTATATGGGAGGGGGAAGTTTAAGTGAGGGGTAGTATAACAGAGGGGGAAGTATAACGGAGGGGGAAGTATAAGGGAACGAAAGTATAACGGAAGGGGATGTATAAGGGAGGGAAAGTATAAAGGAGAATTTTCCAAGTTTGTTTTTTCGAAAAATTTTATAAGTTTATTTTTGAAAAATTGTCCGAGTTTTGTTTTTTCCTACAAATTTTCCGGGTTTTCCTTTTTTTTTCTTTGAAAAATTTTCCGGGTTTTCCTTTTTTTTTTTTTTTTTTTTTTTCTTTGAAAAATTTTCCGGTTCTTTTTTCGAAAAATTTTCCGGTTCTTTTTTCGAAAAATTTTCCGGTTCTTTTTTCAAAAAATTTTCCGGATCTTTTTTTTTAAAGTTTTTTTTTTTTTTTTTTTTTTTTTTTTTTTTTTTTTTTTTAAGTTTTGGTATTTTCCTTAATCTTTCCGGGTTTTCCTTTTTTTTTTTGAAAAATTTTCTAAGTTCTTATTTTCGAAAATTTTTCCAAGTGCCAAGGTAGAAATAATGGGCTCTTTAGCCTAGGGATGTGCCTCTCGTAATGGGTAGAAATATGAATTTTCTCTCTACTAAAAAAATTAATAATTAAAAAGTGGCAATTTTTTTACACCAAAAATTCTTAAAAAATACAAGTAGTAATTGGTGAAAATTTGGTGAAAATCGGATGAAAACTGTGGCCGTAAAGTGTTCCGGAAAAATGCTACGGGCGGCCAAAACCACAAAGTTGAGATCGGTAAAGATCAATATTCGATTTGACCCTCCGGGGTCTGGAAGACCCAAAAACCCGAGTTGGGGGTATCACAATAACTTCTTTAAGGAAGTTAATAGAGAAATTGTGGCCATCAATGTCCAAAATTTCCAGAATAAAACTGACTTTCTCATATGATGTGAAAACTTAACAACCTAAGGTGCAACTTTGCAGAATATTCAAGAGAATGAGGTATCATGAAATTTTTTAAATGCAAACTAAATACTTTTTAATTTATTCAAAACTATTAGATAGTTTTTCCCATCATTCTAACCCTTCATTTTAAAATATTCGATTGTAGGCTCAGTATCCGATTTTCGTAACAATATTCGATAAATTGCCAAGAAAAGTGATGCGATTTATCTCGAGAGCCATTTTTACCTTTATTGAGTCACAGGTTGCCAGAATGTAAAAAAAAGTCTTAATTAAAGATTATTAAAATAAGGGATTCCACCGAAGATTAATTAACAACATTTTAGTCTCGTGAGCGTTGAGACTAATTTTGGAACAACGTGAGTCAAGAGTACATTTAGATGGCATTCATGGTATTGGCATTGGTTCAGTACAATTTTTTTTATTACTCATTCTATTTTCGTTGGTATTATTAAGTAGGACGTTTGTAAGATAAGGGTTTTTTTTTCGTCAATCGCTCTTCCCTTTTATTCACCTCCAGTTTATCTGAAGACAGGCAGAAAAAATGGTTTTGATACCCTCGTTGGTATTGGAGAGAAGCCAAATAGTAGTACATCTTTCAAACAACAATTGGTTTGTTTTTATTTTGTTTTATTACCACAATAATGAACTTTTCACGTTTCGACAAATTTGCATTTCGACATAAAAATCTTTGGTTCACCATAATGCGTTTCGGCATAATGCAATTGAACATAAAGCTCTCAAAAGTTCAAAAATTTTGAGCATAATGAATTTAAACATCGTTTCGCCATAAACGACTTTTTCAATAAATGCAAGTCGACATAAAAAAAGTGCAAGTCACCATAACGCTTTCTTACCATAAAAACCTCTCTTTAAACTTATTGTTTCGCCATAATCTCTTTCTGTCGTTTAGGCATAATATTAGGTGTACAAAATAAAACTCAGCCACAGGGTAAATTTGAACTTTGTAGATTCTAGCCGAGTTTCATTTTGTACACCTAGTAGTTCATTTTTTCAAAATTTTAAACATTTTAGGCGTTAAATTCCATCAAAAGTTGACCTTCTCCGTGTAAGAAGGTTATTGAAGTATAACCATTAAGAAGGTTAATTTTTAAAGGCTTGTAAATCGTAAACCGTTACAGATATTGAAAAAATGCACTAAATAAAATCTGTTGGAAATTCAATTCTCTTTAATTTTTATTCTATTCATTTTTTCTCTTGGACGCACTGTTTTCAAGATAAATTTATTTAAAATAATTATTTTCCGAAAATGGTGCATCCTAGAAAAAAAAAATTATACATCTCACCATAAACTAGGGATAGCGAAAGAGCAAGCCTACTTTCGCCGTTTAAAACGAGATTATGGCGAAACGAAAAAAAAAACCTTATAACTTGACAGTTCACCATAATGCAATTGTGGCGCTCCGGGTACGAAGGGCGAACTCAACATCGGACAATTTTTTTTTTTCATTTTCAGATTCTAGACCTCTTGGTGAATACACCCATATATGTGTATGCATGACTTTTCTGTTGAGTTCGCCCGTAACATAAAACTTTAAAATGCGAATATCTCGAAACTACGTTTTGTTGAGTTCGCCCTTTGTACCCGGAGCGCCTCAATTCAACACAAAGTATCTCACCGATCGTTGTCAATTTTTTAAAAAAGTTATTTTGAGCAAAAATTGTTCTTTCAAACCCCATAGTGCCTCCCAGACCCCTTGGGTTCAAAAGGGGAGACATACGACTCCGTCCCGCCCCTCCATTAAATCCGAGGCAATAATCCGTTTGCAATTAGAGCGGCTTAATGGTTTGTCAAGATTCCGTCCCGTCGAGTGGGGGACCCGCTCGAGTAGAAGTCAAGATTCCGTCCCAGGGACCTTTGTCCACCTTAAGAAGTTTTTTGGCTGAAGAAGTTTTTTGGGCTTATATTCCTCCCGCCTTGCGACGTTACACTAACATTTGAAGAGTTGAAAGCTGAAAAACCTATGAACAATATCCAAAACTTCAAATAAAAATACAAGAGCCGAATTCATTGCAACTGTATTCAGCTTGTATGCTTATAATGGCTTATAATTTTAAATTATATTGTATTATATTATAATAATAAATTATATAAAGGTTTTTGCTATTTATCCATGTTATTTAATGACGAAAACACCTTAAAAATTGGTCCTAAAGCCCCCTTGGCGGAGTCTTGCCCTGAACGCCCTTTACCATTTTCTGTGCGGGACGGAATCATGACTTTCTTAAAAGCGGGTAAGGGAGGTAGCGGGACGGAATCCTATGTTTCTGCTAAGCCGGTAAGGGAGGTAGCGGGACGGAATCCTATGTTTCTGCTAAGCCGGTGAACGTTTTAATGAGGGTCCGGGACGGAATCGTAAGCCTCCCTTCAAAAGACCCCTTGGGGCCAGGGCAAATTTAGAAACAAGACCAAAAATAAGGGAGGTGCAATTTAACTTTTTTCTCTATACTGACTCGTTTTCAAGTTATCCGGAGGCCCCCCACCCTGCATTTTGAAGACTGACGGCTGCAGTTACCCACATCAAAAGTACGCGAAGAAAATAACGCCGGGTGATTATTTTTCCGAGAGGCAACATTTAACAGAATCGAACTAAGAGGGCGACGAAAACATTCTTGTAATACTTTCAAAACTATGAGTTCTAGCGCGATAATGTAAAGCGTTGGCAAGAGGAATCTGAAGAGGATTTTTTCACTCAGAAAAGTGGCTCAATTTATGAATACACGAACAGAAACATATTATGAGAGGAAAGAATTATGAAAAGTAATTTAAAAAATAAATACAGCAACTGAAGTACGAGTTGTAGACCCGTCATGGAGAGTAAAACAAAAATGAAACTATGAACTTTTCAACGTCGGCTCATAAAAAGACAGTAAAAAACATCGAGTTAATGAGAATGCAATTTAATTTTTAGTTAAGAAAAATTAGTAAATATTAACAAAATTTTTTTTTTTTTTTTTTTTTTTTTTAAAAAGAAGTAGATATAACCAATGAGCAAGAGGCTTACTCTTCCTATTGGTTAATCTACTCCTTTTTTTTTGTTACTTGTTGGCCTTCAGACCGTCACAAGGGGGGAGGGGGGTTGGACCCAGGCGGGGGCTTTCGCCATAATGCCGTGGCGCCCATTTTTCGGGACCAACTACCAGAGTAGTGGCCTAACTAAATTATCCACAGATTTTGTAGAAGGATATTTAATTGGAATTTAACTTCCAACCAAAAATCCCTATACCCAATCTGGGATCGAACCCCGGTCTTCCGTGGTGGAAGTTCAAGACTGAACCCACCAGCCACGGAGCCGGTTAACAAAAATTTATAATTAAAAATGACAGCGGGTTCTTGAGTTTCTCTCTTAATTCCTTTTTCTTGGCAAAAACTTTGGGCCTTGGGACACTAAAGAATAAAGCGAGTGATTTACGTTCATTTTTCGCTAAGCGGACTGGAATAAAATTTTCCTCTCCTTTGTCCTATTTATAAGAGAAAAGATAAAATTCGATCACATTCGGAAAATGATGCCACCATCCATTTCCTCAATTAAAATCAGACAGCCAGACTGAAAAAGAGGTGATTTAAAATGAAAATCGGATGAAAACTGTGGCCGTAAAGTGTTCAGGAAAAAATGCTACGGCATAGACAAAGTTGAGATCGGTAAATTTGACCCTCCGGGTCTGGAAGACCCTTCCCCAAAAACCCGACGTGGAGGGTATCGCAATAATTTCTTTAAGGAAGTTAAAAATTGACTTTCATCATATGGAAAGTGAAGCAGTTGACATTTTGCCGATCGGGGAAAAAAGACCAACAAGTGGACGAAAATTATTATATTTATTATAATAAATTATTATAATATATAATAATGAATTATTATTATAATTATATCTATTATTCGAGAACGTTTGGCCCTATCAATCTGGGACTGGTCTTCAGGATGAAAAAAATTTACCTTTTTTAAATTTTTTTTGTGCATGTGAGTTTACTATACTAGAACAACGCGCATGCGCTTGATAACACGAGGGGGTTAATTTTTTCTTCTCTCAAGAAGAAACTTTTTTGAGAGGGTAAAAAATCAAACAGTGTGTTTATTTTATTTTTCACTTGAACGCGCCAAAAATATTTTTACATTCATTTGGCTCTCGATAGCCAGAATTTAAGAAAATGGATGTAAAAATGATTGAAGCGTTCAAGTGAAAAAAAAAACACATCATTTAGTTACCAAACAAAGAAGACAATAAAATCAAAGGATCTCTACTTGCCAGAGGAAAAAAATTAATCCACCGTGCATAAAACTAGTTTGAATTCAGGCAAATCTCAAAGATTTTTGAAAAAACGAGGGAACTAAAAAACACATGAAATATCGCTCATGCGCGTTGCTCTGGTATCGTAAACTCACATGTACTTTTTTTTACGAACAGGAAAAAATTTAGCGTCACCAAAAATGTGAGTGGTTGCTACTAAACTTCAAAATAAATAATCAATACGGTGGTATACGGTTACGAATTTTTTACAGTGCTTTTAGTAGGGTCACAGCATTACGCAAGAAAAATCTTAAGCCTTAAAGGCGCAGCCCATTTGCTTAAATCACGGTCGTCCTACTAGTCCGATCTTTACCAAGAACTCCCCTTACTAAATATAATTGGTTGGGGTGAAAAAAAAACTTGGGATTATCCATATACATATATACATTTTTTTTTTTTTTTTCGCTGTAAAACTACATTTAACACTTTCATCGACTTGTGAACTGGGTGGTTTGTGTTTATTTACTGATGGCTTTTTATTCTGTACATATATAGGAAATAAACGAAAGGTGATTCATAGTCGAAGGGAGGGAAGTGCGGAGGAGGTTTTCACCCTGGGTGGGGCACTGGTCTAATTTCTATTTGGGGTCCGTTTGGAGTGGGAAATGGTGGGGCATGTTATATAAACGTGACGGGGCCTGCATCGCTTCCAGTAGTATCTTGTTTGTGTGGAAACAAGTCGAAACCGTCGGCTACAGACCAACCAACGACCCATACCACTACTCGAACCAGGTATTTCAAAAATTTTGTACTTTTTTCACCTCCCACACATAAAAACACTTTTCTTTTCCATCTCTCAACGAATTAACAGTAAAACCTAAAACAAAGAACTGAGTCAAATCCAAATAAAACTGTTGCAACTATAAATGATTATTTTTGAGCGGTTGCTTCAGAATTTTCAAAAGATTTCTTTCAATTATCATAAACTTTAATTTCGACATTTAGTTCCTTCAATTTAAATTATTTATTCAAAAAATAAAATTAACCAACCGAAAAGAAAAGAATTTTTTATCAGGCCCTCCCCAGATAATTTTAAGTATTCAACCTTAATTTTTATGGAACAGAAAAATTTAAAAATCGAGAGGTGAGATGAAAGGGAAGATATGAGGGTGTTTCGTGGTGGGGGGGATCGAATTGTATTTCTGGCTCAGCTCACAACGGTGTCGGGAGAGCTAAGACCAAATTTGGCCGCGGTGCCCCTTCTTGGCAAAAGTCCAAAATCTCTCACCGAAAGAGCTACCACCCCCTTTTACAATATTTTGTTTCAAAAATACTCTTTTCCCTACCCAAACTTTATCACGATTAAAATGGTTCAATTTATCTTTTTTGATTCGAGTCCAAATTGTTTGAAATGAAAGATGTTTGGACACTGGATCAACTTATCCGCCAAACCGATAATTCTCATTAGAAGAGGGGTACCGGAATTCCAAAAATGAATATTGCCATATTTGCCATCAATCATACTCTGAAATTTGAAGAGTGGGCGGTTCCACCCTTCAAATGGAGTGGGGGAAGCACTCGAGCACTCTATGGTTAGCGGAAAGAGGTTAACTCCGGAAATCTCGTTTTGTGTCGAAGGTATAACATTTCATCCAAGAATATAATTATCTAGTTCTCTTTTATTTAAGACTGATTAATTACAATGCAACGCTTTAATAGAAATTAATTTAATTTAAAAAAATGAGCCGGGTAAATTAGGAAGAGGAAAATAGTTGAACAATGTTTGGCCCCTAGATTCGAGCTAGACCACCACTCTACCAACTATGGAAGCCGATTAGAAGGCACTTTGTTTAGGGATCTTATTCTATTAGGTGTATAAAATGAAACTCGGCTAAAATCTACAAAATTCAAATTTACCCTGTGGCTGAGTTTCATTTTGTACACCTAATAAATAAAAATTTTATGATGTTATGTTTTTATCCTAGTAGATAGTCATTGAAGTTGGTGTAATAATTGGTGTAAGTTGGTGTAAAAATTCCTAGATTTATCCATTATTACACCAACTTCAATAAAAATTTTAGGAAATTTAATTCTCTTTAAATTTGTACTTAATTATTTTTTTCTAGGATGCACCATTTTCGGAAAATAATTTTTTTTAAAATAAATTTATCTTGAAAACAGTGCGTCCTAGAGAAAAAATGAATAGAATAAAAATTAAAGAGAATTGAATTTCCAACTGATTTTATTTAGTGCATTTTTTCAATATCTGTAACGTTTTACGATTTACAAGCCTTTAAAATTAACCTTCTTAATGGTTATACTTCAATAACCTTCTTACACGGAGAAGGTCAACTTTTGATGAACTTTAACGCCTAAAATGTTTAAAGTTTTGAAAAAATGAACTACTAGGTGTACAAAATGAAACTCGGCTAAAATCTACAAAATTCAAATTTACCCTGTGGCCGAGTTTCATTTGTACACCTAATACTTGTTATACTAAATTAAGGGGAAAAGAGAAAGAAGTTTTGTAATACAAGTAGGATAAGAACCCAGCTAAACCTCGGTTTCCATTGCTCAGTTGGTAGAAGTATAGTAACCCAAAGGTCGTAGGTTCGAATCCCACTGGGGGGGGGGGGGGGGCTAACTTTTCCTCTTCCCAGCGCGAGCTAACTCGATGAAGCCCGGACATCCGTGCTGTGAGCAGCAAGAAAAGACGAGTTTAACGGATTACTTAATTGAAAAAAAAATCAAACATTAATTTCTATCAATTAATTGACCTTGACCTTAAATAGAAAAGTAGGTAGTCTGCACAGAAATTCTACAAATCGTTAAACCAAAAGATATTTAATTATTTTTGCAAGGATATCACCCATGTTAGGGGTAAAAAACTTCGAAAAGTTCAAATGAGGCGCGGCGCTCCGGGTACGAAGGGCGAACTCAACATCGGACAAAATTTTTTTTTTTCATTTTCAGATTCTAGACCTCTTGGTGAATACACCTATATAATTTTTATGTTGAGTTCGCCCTTTTTTCCCCTTTAAATACGTAAAAACCGATATGCGGCAAAGCTCTAACTGCGATATCCGAGCGTGGGCGAACTCCACATCCTAGTCCACAACCCCCACCCCTTTTCCCATGCCAGGGCATGACTTTTCTGTTGAGTTCGCCCGTAACATAAAACTTTAAAATGCGAATGTCTCGAAACTACGTTTTGTTGAATTCGCCCCTTGGAGCGCCTCAAATGTTTTAGTTATAAATTTATAATGCTTTCAACAACGTAGCCAACTATTTTACTTTTATTTTATGAACACTTTTCTTCCATTACGTTTATAATAACCATGGTGCAAAATCATTACATTTAAGTATTTTAAATGATACTTTACTTTGTCGAAGAAATAGTGCAATTTTAATTTTTGAAATTATATGTATTTCTGTTTTATTTTTCAGGAAAGAAAGCGTTGAAAACGAAACAAAATGCCTTTCAAACCCGTTGAAAACCCTAAGTGCCCGGCGTGCGGCAAATCAGTTTATGCGGCAGAGGAACGCGTAGCAGGCGGATTTAAATTCCACAAAATGTGCTTTAAATGTGGTATGTAAATGTGTTTTTTTTTAACATAAGAACACCAATGGGAAACGGCAAACAAAGACAAGAAAAGGAAACTTCTCTCTTGAGTAGGGAATAAATCGTAATCATATTATTTTTGATTATGATTACGATTACGGATATGGTTATAATAATGATTACAGTCCATTTTATTTATGGGTTTCCAGAAAGTAGTATTTCTAAACAATTTTTTTGCGATTTTTTTTTTTTCAAATTGTTATTTAAGTGAAAATAATTGAAGAAATCTTCAATTTTATTATCTAAAAAAATCGTAAAAAAGTATGTTTTTCACAAAAAAAAAACCCGACGTGGAGGGTATCACAGTGACTTCTTTAAGGAAGTTTAAAAAATTGTAAGAAAAAACACAAGAAAAAGACAATTTTTCTAAAAAATATCATTAATTTAAGAAGTAGAAAAAAGGGAATACGATTTTTTAGAAAATTGTAAATAAAACAGCAATCTTAATCTTAAGAAATCGGAACTCTGGCTTTTAAGGTACTATTCTACACGCCTCAGCCATATATGTATATACTAGCTTTGTTCCAACTGCAGTTTGAAACTCCTGGAGCATGCGCAGAAGGATTTGCACGTCAAATTTGACGTCAGACGACTTCAGATTTGATGGACCAATGATTTTGACGTTCAAATCCATCTGTGCATGTTCCAGGAGTTTCATAAACCATCTTCATTTTTACTTTCTTAAAGAACTTATTGTGGCACCCGTAGGGGTTTTTGGGGGTCTTTTTACGTAAAATTCTTGATATTCTCATGATCGTTTGTCTTCCTTCCCCAGGTATGTGTTCCAAGTTCTTAGATTCCACCAACTGCGCCGAGCACGAAGGTGAACTTTACTGCAAAGTTTGCCACGGCCGCAAATACGGTCCCAAAGGCTACGGTTTCGGCGGTGGCGCCGGATGCCTCAGCATGGACAAGGGAGATCAGTTCAGCAGCAACGCAGGGGCGTAAGTCTCTTTTTTTTATTACCCTCAACTATAATTACGAGTATGATCTATAACTTTATCCGAAATATAGAAAAATGTAAATAGACTTTTGATTATTAAACTAATTTTTCAATCGATAAAAAAAAATTAAATGAAAATCTTTCGAAATATTCCAGATAATTAGAATCGGTTCATAAAAGGGCATTTTCCTTATAAGGTAAAAAAAAAAGTCAAAAATTTTCAGAGGAGTAAATGCAGCTCTTTTTTATTTATTTTTTTAATCTTCAAAGCTTGTAATATAAACTTTGACTTATAGGCTTAGTACCTGTTTTATTTATTTACAAATGAAAAAATTTGAGACAAAGTTTTTTTTTTCAAACTTTCGTCTGAGATTTTATCAAAACGTTGAAGTTTGATAAAATGCCAGGGCGAGAGTGTGCAGTGTCAAAATGGATCTCTGTGCATGATTCCTTTTCCCTTTTTGTTCCCAGTAACTAAACACCAAGGATGCCACAGGAACGTTCTCCAACCCCCTCACACTTCCCGATTTTATATAATTTTTAAGTATTGTCATGAAGATATTTTTTCCTATAGATGAACATATTTTTAAATGTATTACAAAAAAAAAAATATTATTCTGCGCATTTTTATACGACGGAAATCTCTGAAATTTTGATCAAGTACACCCAAATTATGTACTATTTTATCTGAATAAACGATTCTTAATAGCACATTCGCTCTATTATTTTCAAACAAAAAAAAAATAAATAAATTGGATGGAAAAAAAAGTAAAATGTAAATAGCTTTTTCAACTTAAAATACTATAAGTTAATAAAAACAAGTATGTGTGACACACTAAAAGTCCAGTAATTTTTTTTTATATTTTTTTGTAATATTAACAAAAATGTTGGAAAAGATTGCTTCCCATCATCGCTTGATTCACATTCCAAAGCTTGACTGCTACACGGTCTCTCAAAACACAGCTCGAGCCGCGTCGGATGTGTTGTGAGAAATGCCGAATATAGCTTGTACATTTGACTATACAGGGTGAATAGTAGGAAACATCGAATTTGTTCAGTCTTAATTTTTTTTAACCAGAAAATATTTGGTGTACAAAATGAAACTCAGCCAGAGGGTAAATTTGAATTTTGTAGATTTTAGCCGAGTTTCATTTTGTACACCGAATAACAAGGTTTGTGACCCGGAATAATTTTGCCTGTCTTCCAAAACAGGTAAGGAAAAAATGTTTCACGATTAGATTTTGCGAATAAGGGTGATTGAAGTCATTTCCCTGCAGAGTAGGAAGAACTCGTGAGTCTCCCAGGTTTCTTAAGCTAGAAGGTGCGGTAGACTTGTGTTGGTGTACGACACTCCGTTCTAGAATCTGCCCTGGTGTAGGCAGCTATGGCAGTATCGTCTCAGATTTGCTCCACATGATAGTAGAGAGCTCGAGGGTCTTCCTTAGAGGGTCTCCGTCGGCGGAAATCGAGTTCGCACGACATCCCACCCTCCCATCTCTTTTTCTGCCTTCAGCCAATAGGAAGGTTATAGGAATATGTTGATTTTTGGGCAATGTGAATTCATTACTAGCTTGAGGGCTCTTGGAGCTAAATCGATTGTTTGTCATCAAATTTCACCTTGTATACTATTTTTTAAAAACTTAGAAACTACAAAAAAAAAACCATTAAAACCACCCATCATTCCAATGTACAAAATTTATAGCAAGAAAGCTTTGGATTGAAAATAGCGACGTGGAAAGCGAATAAAGTCAATTTTAAAAATAAAATTAGTTCCGTAAAACGTTGTGGGGGCACACACTGCCAACTAAGTACCGAAAAAAATACCAGGCCAAATTGGAATGGTGAGAATTAATTCTGTATCACTGGCTGCATGGCTATCGCTTCGCATAAAATCGCTCTTAGATTTAGTTTTATAGCTTATAAAAAAAATTTTCATTAACTGTCCGCTCAATAACCCACACTTAACTGAGACTTAACTGTATCCTTGAAGTGTGCCCCTTTTTTAAATAATAAACAAAGTACGAGAAAAATGAAAACTTACTTATTCATTTTTTCCTTCCTACTCTTTTATTTTGTCTAATTTCTTAAATACAGGACCTAATTTCTATTTCAGTTTATCTCTCTATTATTTTAATTAAATCATTTTCTAACTATCTTCTTTAATAATAATATATGTCAACTATTGTCGTAAGGAAAATGCCCTTACTTGCACATTAAATTTTTTTTACTGTCATTTTTTTAAATATAGAAACCTAACCATAAAAGTATCCAATTTCAAAGAAAAAAAAATTAAAACATATAATTTTTACAATATCTTTGCAGCTTTCCGCGATTAATGCTGGATAATACGCTTTTATTTATTTTTTTAACCATTGAAAAATTAACGAGGCTTTTTTATTGATTTTTTTATTTAAAACTGTCAATTTTTAGTCATGAAAATAAAATTATTAATAATCCGAAATCACCTTAGAAAATAATTTTTCTGTTTATCATTTACTAAAATGATTTTTCTTTTTTAACAATATGAGATGAGAAATGTCCACTTTAAGATTGAACATTTCTCGCTCATTTCTTTTTAATTTTATTTTTTGCCGTAATTTTTTGTATAATGAGTTGAATTTTATGAATTAGGACTCGGGCCACAGGTGCTATGCCAGTAAGAGCGATTGCGAAGGCGCCCGAAGGTGAAGGATGTCCGAGATGTGGTGGATGCGTCTACGCCGCCGAGCAGATGTTGGCCAGAGGAAGGGTGAGTCTGCTTTTTCGAAAATAAAAATAGTTTATTTTATCGAGGAGGCGAAAGTCGCGTAAATCATAAAAACGGGGTTTATTCTAAAAGAAATTCGCGTCTTCAACAGTTAGTTCAACGGTATTTCATCAACTCAAAGGGAGACAACGCACAAAACGCTAGAATTCGGTGCATGCAGCTGACTTGGGAAAGTATTAGTGCTACTAAAATGCTTCCATTTGAATAAAATTTTCGAGGAAGAAGGTTATTAACCTCACAGGGGCACGCTAGCGCACTCTCCCAATTTCCGTGTTTCAAAGATTCTACGTCACTTAATGTATTTCACTGATCGTTCAAACGATGGAGGCACTGAGCGCCCGTTTCCCCAATAGGTTAGGCAGCCTACTTTACGTGACTTTCTCACCTTCAGGTTCTCAATATGTTAAAAAATTCAAAATACGAATCATGAACTTGAAAGAAATGCATGAAAGCTATAATTTTTCATTGACTATGAGGTAGGGTTGGCATAGGAGCTGCTTCTTCTGTGTCAGATGTAAAAGAACGCTCGACTCGCTGGAGCACTGCGATGGCCCAGATAAAGAAGTTTATTGTCGATGTAAGTCACTGAAAAAAAAGAAAGAAAGAGGGAATCCTCAAAGAATCTATGAAATGCGCATGTCCTCAAGTCCTCGTTTTTTTTTTCTTTTTTACTTCTCCACTCTGTTCATGCAAAAAATTCAATCCACCACCGAATATTGAAAAGATCTCCTGTGTTTAGTTTTTTTTTTTTTAATGACGAGTATTGAACTAGTCATAAAATTTTAATTAGTTTTATATTTGTTTGTTTTGATGTGTTTTTGCATGTGCATGTTCCCAGGGCTGGCATAGAGAGTGTTTCAAATGTGGCGATTGTTCGAAACGACTGGATTCTGTCAATTGTTGTGAAGGACCAGATAAAGATATTTACTGCAAAGGTAATTACTATTATTTTTATTTATAATCATTTATAATCTTTCAAATAATTGACTCGGTAAAAAGGTATAAAAATTTTCGCCAAGTATTTTTTTGTATTCACGCTGAGCGAAAATAAGCAAGTAACAAGTTTGAAAATTTTTTTTATTATTAGCTTTATTCCGCAGTTATAGAAACTGATTTGAACTCCTAGAGCATGCGCAGAAGGATTTGCACGTCTACTTTGACATCAGATGACTTCAGATTTGACGGGGAAAACGATTTTAACTTTAATCCTTCTGCGCATGCTCCGGGAGTTTAAAACTGCGGTTGGAACAAAGCTGTTATTAAACAAGTAAGAAAAAAGAACCCGACGTGGAGGGTATTACAATAACTTCTTTAAGGAAGTTAATTAATGCCGTCCTCAGCCGGGCGTGAACGGGGTTGTAAGTCGCCTTCCGATCGAGGGGAAATTAATTGTTTTACTCAATAGATAAAATATCGGGAACATTTGATTAAATCTTTAAAATATCGGGCCGTAATTTAAACAAAACTTAAGATATCTCCGCAATTTTGATAAATAGGGATTCGGGACAGTGCCGGCTTTTAGGTTAGGGCGCCACACGCCAACGAAAAATTAAACATATGTACGTTTTGAAGATGATGGTAAGCCTGAAACGGAAAATATTAGGTGTACAAAATGAAACTCAGCCACAGGGTAAATTTGAATTTTGTAGATTTTAGCCGAGTTACATTTTGTACACCTAGTAGTTCATTTTTTCAAAATTTTAAACATTTTAGGCGTTAAAGTCCATCAAAAGTTGACCTTCTCCGTGTAAGAAGGTTATTGAAGTATAACCATTAAGAAGGTTAATTTTTAAAGGCTTGTAAATCGTAAACCGTTACAGATATTGAAAAAATGTACTAAATAAAATCTGTTGGAAATTCAATTCTCTTTAATTTTTATTTTATTCATTTTTGCTCTAGGACGCACTGTTTTCAAGATAAATTTATTTTTAAATGAAAAAAAAAAAAAACTTTTTTCCGAAAATGGTGCATCGTAGAAAAAAATAATTAAGTGCAAATTTATAGAGAATTAAATTTCCTACAATTTTTATTAGGTGTACAAAATGAAACTCAGCCACAGGGTAAATTTGAATTTTGTAGATTTTAGCCGAGTTTCATTTTGTACACCTTGTCCACATCTGCAAATATTTTCGTCGCACACGTTCGCCGCAAGTATTTGCGACGCAAATCAAAAAATGTTACCACGTAAAAATTTACGCTGTGTGTCATGCGTTCCCGCTCCAGCTGTGCGAGGCGAGGAAATAATAAGGAGGGATGGCAGGTGGTTAACTTTTAATTTTTGGGCCGATCATTTTTAAAAGAATTTCGAAATCTTCCGCAGAAATTCTGAGAAAGTTTTTAAAATGTCCATCGTTGGAATCGATGGTCAAGATGGACAATAACCGCGCTCCCCTTCGCTTTTCCTTTTTCTATATAAATTAGTCGACCAACACCGACGTTTTTCTTTCTTCTGGTTTAAGATTTCGTTCAAAACGATAAACGCCGCGGCCGCTTTTCTCTTGTCACTCATTTTCGCAAACAACAAAAGTGAAGTAGAAACTGAAAGGTTATATTGAGAAAAACATTGGGTCCATGCGTGAGCGTGCGTCGAAATTCCGAAAAGCGTCCACATTTGAAAACTTGTGCGGCGCAAATCCTTTGACGTTCGTCAGAAAACCGACAAGGTCCCGGATAGCGTGCGTCGTACGTGACGAAAATTCTTGGGTTGTGCGTTGTGCGTAGACACGTCCACACCTACAAAGATTTACGCTGCGCGCCCTGTGCGACGCAAATATTTGCAGATGTGGACCTAGCTTAATAAATCAATAATCTTTAAAATTTTAAAAGTGTTTGCTTAATTTTGATAGATGTAGTTGGTGAAGCTGATAAGAGGAAAGTCATGAGTACAAAAAATTATATGTTTCCCCCTCTTTAATTTAATCTTTTATATAATTTTTAAGACACCGAGTCAATTGATTTGAATTAAATTTTCAATTGAAAACACATATTTTGTATTTAAAATTGACCAAAATCTTCTTATGGTCGCAACGTGTTGTGGAAACAACACACAGTTTAACAACATATTAAAATAATTTATTATTTAATGACGAAATGCACTGAATGTTTATGTGTGTGTTATTGCATGATGTTTGCAGTGTGCTATGGGAAGAAATTTGGCCCGAAAGGCTATGGATATGGACAAGGTGGTGGAGCATTGCAGAGTGACCCCATTCTTAATGGGTTTGTTTATTTATTTTTATTTATTTATTTATTTTTAATGTGTGTGCTCATGTCGGAGATAATGAGCACATACGAAATTAATAAAACTGTAAGTAATTATTTTTTTCTTAGTGTGCTATGCGAAAAAGTTTGGTCCACGAGGGGTAGGTTTCGGAGGGTCGGCGATCGGTCTGACATGCGATATCGATGACAACAGGTCCGTCAATCCCCTGTTGTGTGCACAAACCCTTGTTTTCGGAATTTGAGTTGTTTTCAAATTTATTAAGTAAACATTCTTCTTATTTAATGGTGTGCTTGTACGGCGATTCTGACGAGACTGAAAACTCCCTACGTATAGGTTAACTTTTAACCAAACTTGTTTTTCTTTCCTTACCAAAATCAAATCGTTTCGACAAATTGAGCCTCCTAGTTTTTCGAATTGTAAAAAATCTTTTTATGCGCTCTTTCGGCGGTGTTTAGGGCGCCACTATCGGCCGACTTTAGTTCGGACAGGTTCAACAACTCAAGAGTAGCAGAGAAACCTTATTCTGAAATGATCTGTCGACTTGAAGTAATCATTAATCGTCAGTACTACCCCACATATACAGGGTGTCCGGAAACACATGGCAAGCGTGTGGGAGAGCGTTAAAAAGTGGTTTTACGAAAAAAAGTTAAATGTAAACCCCCCTTAATTTAAATCAAAGAATTTGATGGTGTAGTTTAAAATCCGCCAGGATATACAGGGTGTCCCAGACACAACCTAACTTCGTTATTTCAAATGAGAACCCCTATTTTGTCGCTAATGGCCTTTTTTCAAGTTTAACTCCAAATTCCATACTTCAAAAATGGAAATTAGCGATTTGTTGACGGAATTTTAATTTTTGATGCATAAACACAAAAGACGCTGTAGCTCTTTCAAAATTTGTGGTCCGAAAGAAAAATTCCTTTCAACAAGTGCTAATTTTTATTTCTGAACTAAAAATTTGGGTTCTAACTTGAAAAAAGGCCATTAGCGACGAAATCTCGTGATGCAGAATGCGAAGATGCTCAAATTTGAGACAGTTGGATTCTTCGGGAAAAAATAAGTGGAATTTAAAAAAAAACGAGTCTCCTAGGTCAATTTTAACGGATTTTAGCGCAAAAAACGCTAAATTTTGACATTTTTTAAAAGTTGTCCAAAATCGTCTTATGAGTACTCAAATCTACTTGAAATTTTGCGTAGATTACGAATCTGAAATAAAAAATAGGGGTTCTCATTTGAAATAACGAAGTTAGGTTGTGTCTGGGACACCCTGTATATCCTGGCGGATTTTAAACTACACCATCAAATTCTTTGATTTAAATTAAGGGGGGTTTACATTTAACTTTTTTTCGTAAAACCACTTTTTAACGCTCTTCCACACGCTTGCCATGTGTTTCCGGACACCCTGTATATCTTGGGAGGTTTTTTTTTTTTTTTTTTTTTTAACTGAACAATCAAGGGATTGAAAAATTTAAGAGCGGCTTTTCAAGAAGCCTGACTTCATAACATCTAGATTTGAAATATTGTTAGGTGTACAAAATGAAACTCAGCCACAGGGTAAATTTGAATTTTGTAGATTTTAGCGAGTTTCATTTTGTACACCTAGTAGTTCATTTTTTCAAAATTTTCAACATTTTAGGCGTTAAAGTCCATCAAAAGTTGACCTTCTCCGTGTAAGAAGGTTATTGAAGTATAACCATTAAGAAGGTTAATTTTTAAAGGCTTGTAAATCGTAAACCGTTACAGATATTGAAAAAATGCACTAAATAAAATCAGTTGGAAATTCAATTCTCTTTAATTTTTATTCTATTCATTTTTTCTCTAGGACGCACTGTTTTCATGATAAATTTATTTTAAAAAAATTATTTTCCGAAAATGGTGCATCGTAGAAAAAAATAATTAAGTGCAAATTTATAGAGAATTAAATTTCCTACAATTTTTATTTATTAGGTGTACAAAATGAAACTCAGCCACAGGGTAAATTTGAATTTTGTAGATTTTTGCCGAGTTTCATGTTGTACACCTAATAATTAACTTCAAATTTAAATAATTACGTCGGCGATTTGTCGAAACGCTCTACCCTGTATGAAATCATGAAATTCTGCATGATCTTTGATTTGAATATTATAGTTCTGTAAATTTTGTAGCGGAGGTTTCCAAAAAATTTTTCTTCAAAAACCGTTTTAAATTAATTTTAAAAAATGTTTACTTAATATCTAACTTGATTAATTTTATTTTCACAATTTGATATCTTAAAAAACTGGGTTGAACAAGACGTAATGTGCATACAAAAAAAAAAAAAAAAAAAAAAAAAAAAAATCGTGCACTAACTCGACTGAGGATTTAGAATAGCATGATCAATGTCAGATCCTTAGCGTTGTCGTAATTTTGTTTAAAATACAGACCTGGGGTATAAAAACATGTCGGCATTCTGTTTTATTGATCAGGTAAATTAGGATGCGTTTCGACATTCTTTGCATGTACTATGAAGGTTTTGTTTTAGGTTATCCGACCCACTTGTTGACGGTTTAAGTTCCATTGTTTATCCTTTTATCCTCAATTGTTTGTGTTATATTTCTTTCGAATTTTTTTTGGCATGTAAACTTTATGAAACGATAACCTTAAGACTGGTTATCCCTTTCTTTATGGAAGCCATTTTCAAGTTTCAACCTGAAATGAAGTCTTCATTGGTCAATTTAAAGTAAAAAAGACTTCATTCAAGGTTGCAATATTTTTTTATTTATTAAAATTGGATTTGAAAAGAAGAAGAAGAAAAAGAATCTTTTAAGAAGACATTTTCTTTAAAAGATGTAAAATTATGTGATTTTGATTGTTAAAGAATATAAGATATGTATGGAATTTAAAACATTTAAATTTAAATTTGACAGTGAAGTGCCACCTCCAAGGACGACCGTGGATACTGCGGTCATAAAAGCTCCACCAGGACAAGGATGCCCTCGATGTGGTGGATTCGTTTATGCGGCTGAACAAGTTCTAGCGAAAGGAAGAGTACGTTGAGAAAGAAAAAAACATGAAAATTAACTATTAACTTTAGGAATGGCATCGCAAATGCTTCAAATGCAAGGACTGCAATAAAACACTCGATTCGATCATTGCATGCGACGGTCCCGATAAAGATGTCTACTGCAAAACTTGCTACGGAAAGAAATGGGGACCTCACGGATATGGGTTTGCCTGCGGATCAGGCTTTTTACAAACAGACGGTTTGACGTATGTGAAGCAAACATAATATTTCCTTGTTAAATAAATAATAATATAGTGAGGACGAAATATCCTCATCGAGACCATTCTACAACCCCGACACTACATCAATCAGGGCCCCACCCGGCCAAGGATGCCCCAGATGTGGAGGAATGGTATTCGCAGCAGAACAGCAACTTGCCAAAGGAACGGTAAGTTGTGATTCAGCTAGGGGAAAAAATTCAATATTTTTCTTTTATTCTAGATGTGGCACAAAAAATGTTTCAACTGCTGTCAATGCCACAGACCACTTGATTCCATGCTTGCTTGTGACGGACCTGACAAAGAAATTTACTGCAAAGCTTGCTACGGTAAAAACTTTGGACCGAAAGGTTTCGGTTATGGCCATTCTCCACCCTTGTTTCAACCGAAGGAGAATCAACCGCTGCTTAGTGAGTCAAAATTCTTTACCCAACCTGATAGTTTTCATCAGGTCCTCTTTTGTAAACATGCTTTGAAACTCTTCTTTCCTGACAAAAAGCAAACCATGAACATCCATTTTTCTGTTCCTTTTAGGCATTTTATTTAGAAGGCAGTGCATATTCAGTCTTTGACAGAAAAGATAGACAAGAGAGAAAGGTCATCCAGGGGGGCAACTCGACCGAAATAATTCACCCTGTTAGCACACGGTTCGGTAAAGTAAACCGCAGATGTGCCCACCATAATGGAGTCATCACTTCCAGCCCAGCGCGCCTTTAAATATATTCAATAAACAAGAATAAAAAAAGGGTGGAAAGAGGGGAGTTCTTGGTAATTAAAGGTACTTGTGCTCCCTGGATAACTGTCTTCAATGTGATTTGTTACACCAAACATATTCTCATAGCGACCTTCACAATCCAGTTCACTTTTTTTTTTTTTTCTCTTCCTTTTCATTAAACTTGTGTTTTTTTTCCATCGTCTAGACGAGTTGTGTGGGAATTCGTTGCCTTATGAGTCCTCCGAGGAAGTTATAATTGGAGTTTTTGTCCAATTAATTCTATTTAATCCCATAAAAATCCGTGAAAATTAAACCAAAAAAACGTTATTTCCTGTTTTCTCAACTTAATTTTTGTATCATTAATATTTTGCTCCATCATTATTTTTATCTAAAAAGAAAAAATTATTCAATAATGAGTTGGCGAAAGTGGCTCTATCTTTTAGAGAACTATGGGTCAACATTAGAGGTTAGGTACATTAGGTTATAGAGTTTCGACTTCCCGTTGTATCCATCTCTATAGCGAAGTTACAGTAAAAAGGTAGAAATGATTGTGGTAGCCTGAAGAGGCTTTTGAAGCCGAAACGCGTTGAGATACCCGTTAATGGGAGCCTAAGGCGGATTCGAAGAAAAAGGGACCTCATATGTCGTAAAAGGTTGAAAATTTCATAATTTAGTAGAAAGATAAAAAAATGTTGATCGGATGTGATTTGTCGAAGAGATGTTAGAATAATGATTTTAAAAATAAAGTGTGACGTAAGATATGTCGGATTATTATATTTAACGTTCAAGATATACAATGGGCGGAATGAGATCCATCGGTTATCGTCATGTAAAATCGCCGTTGTTGACTTGAAGAGTGGACGTGGAAATGACACGTCCCTTTCCATTTACACCTCAATTCTGTTGACGGATTTAAACGGATTATGTATATTAGTGGAGTCGGCGTTGTTTGTGAAGGGACGAGGCACCTTTTATATATTAAAAAAAACGCCGCTCCACCTTTTATATAATTCACTAATCACCCGTCAAATATCTTTTGCTTAGTCACCCACGCGTTCTTGTTGTCGATAGTTTCGGAAGTCTTGAGGCCGAGGGGAGTTTCAAGTTTTGCCCTGTTATTATCAAAAGTCCGAAAGGAACTCGAGAGTCTTCAGTGTATCTGACACTTTGTTATTTAAAAAATCGTGCTACCTCTTTATATCAGTCTTGTTTCCATTGTTTCTTACATCACACGTGTGCCAGAACTTAATAATAGAAACATTTCAAGTACTGTTAAGCCTTTAGAAATCAAAAAGACGTTTGATGAACACTTTTAAATCCAAATTATACATTTCAAAAAGTTACAGTAACATAAAAATGCAATAATTTTGATAAAAAGCTTTTGCCAACAATAAGAACCAGAATCCATTCTTTGAAATCCGGTTTTCTTGTTTGAGAATCGCGTTTTTATTTATTTTAATACTTAAAAAAACAAGTTGAGACAATTTGCAATCTCATTGTGCGAATATGGAAATGGAGAAGCGATTTTTCAGCTTGGACGCCTTTCAAAAGAACATCAGCAAATAGAAAGTTATCATTCAAAAAATTCTTTCAAAAAAACGGTTTTATAGTTGAGGGCTGGGTAGTCGGACATAATTATGATATATTGAACTAAAAAGGTGGAAAAGGAGGGGAATGGAAAAAAAAAGTTAACAATGGAAATAACATCGTCATTCACGCGTTTTTGTGGCGGTGGCCGGTTCCGTTATATCAGTTCTGGGGCTGTAAATATTTATTGTATTCAGTTAGTTGCCTTTCACGCTTTTGATTGATGACTACATTTGATCTTTTTTCGGGCCTGTGAACAGAAAATATGGGAAAAAATCTTCTTTTTTGAATAATTAAAAATGATGGAAATGTTGATAAATATCGAGGAAAAAAATCAGTAAACAATGAAAAGGCTAAAACGAGGACTCAGTACTGCCAACCTCTTTTTGAACTTTTTGGAACTTTTTCGTCATAAACGCATAAAAACTAATTGTGTTAAAATGTTATCAATTAGAACGCTCTGCAATCCCAAGGCCTACACGCTTTAATTAAGTCGCACTTCCCGTCGAATAAATTATAAAATTATAAACATGAATTTATAATGAACGTAAAAAAGGTTTTTCCAGACTAAACTGATCGGGTCGCCATAAAATTTTATATTACTGTTTATCTTCATATAAAATTAAATAAAAAAATTATCTTTGGTTGTAAAATGCAAAGTGGAACAGAAACGAGCTTTTAGTATTTTTTATTTTATTTCGAGACCCTCTTTTTAGAAGTTGGGGAGGGTGTCTGGAAAACATGATAGGGGTTAAAGTGGATAATGGAAGTAACGCCGGTAAGTGGAAATTGGTCAGGTAAAAATCAAGGAGGGGTAGAATATCTGATAAGGGACCCTTCATTGAAAGATGTTGTTCGAAAAATCGGGCCAATGGGAAAGGGGGAAACTTTTTGAAAAGAGTATCTTCAGAAACCTATCTCGACATCGAAATCGTACGTCCACGAGTGTTGGGTTACTCGAGATCCGAATCTCAAAACGTTTACGTTTTAAAAGTCTCTTTTTAATTCAAATTAATACGATTCCTTTCCATTTTTTCATCCGGAATACAAAGCACAATAAGATGGAGCAGTCCGGTGTATAAACTTCCGTAAAAAATTGTTTAAAAAAAAAAAATTATTTTTACGATCATTAAAAATGACGTTATAAACAAATGAAGCGAAGATACGAATTTTGGCACTTGTTGGATTATTTATCGATTTTAATTTTATTTACCCTGAACCAATAAGTGGGTGGTCTTTCGTTTGAAAAGATAAAAACCCTCTTTTTCCATTAATTTGTTCCGCTTATGTTCCTAATAGTCCGAAAATACGTTTTATCATCTTTCCCCCTTTAATAAAAAAAAAAGATGGCTACCTGCTTATTTTTATACCTTATACGCTCGAACCCTCATCTATTGCATAACCATCTTTCATAATATGGCTCGAAGCTAAATATGTTATTTTTTCCTTTAAGTATCTCATGCACAAAAGGGCAAAAACTTGATTTCAAAAAGAATATTTCGAGATTGCTCTTTTGTCGATAGGTTTTTATACAATCGGCAAATATTTGTTCGAAGACCTATGGACCACCAAAGTACTCAAAGGAATAATTTGTTAACAATATGAATTCGTTAATAATTTTATCATCGGCCATTTGTTCATTTTACAAAAGAAAAGAAATCTTAAGTCTCCTAACACTGCCGTTGGTTTGAGTCCTACCTAAAAATTGTCATCCCTGTGTTGAACTTACTCAAATTCGAGGATCGACTGCCAGTTCCATGCGATCAAGATTTCTGTGGTGTTCCGCAAGGTTATTCTTGGTCCTCTTTTGTTTAACATCTTCCTGATTCGGTAGATGAGCCCATGTACGCCGATGCAATCAATGCTCCGAATGAAGGGGAACTAGTAAGCAAGTTAGTGCCTACTATTGCCAATCTAGAGACTCTGCTCCAATAAGCTCCAAGTCAATGCTGTCCGTAGATTTGATCATAAAGGAAAACAATCCAGAAAATCCCCATTCTCTTCGTTCTATGGGCTGTCAATTTGAAATTTCGTTTAAAGGAAGAAATTCAAAAAATGCAGTTAAAAAAATATTTTGAAAGATGAAAACCCCAATTTGGAGACAGTTGTGAAAACAAATTGTGTCCGGAATTCGAGCGCGGTTCCTTTTTTTCCCTCCAGTCCTGCAAATATTTATCTTCCTAACACTTTAGGGTGAAAATATAATTTACAAATGTGAAAGGCCTCAAAGGCGAAACCGAGTTTTGTGCGTAGGGAGAGAGGAAGGTTGGCAAATATTGGTTTAGCCTTGTTGATGCAGGTTCCCGTCCGGGAACAATAGACGCCCTATTGTAACTCCTCGGCAGGAAGTCTTCTGAGTTACACACGGATGGTTAAAGACAGTTCTGCTCGGAGAACGTCGATTCCCCTTTTATCAAAGAAAAAGGGGGTTACTCAGAAATGAGGATATATAACTGAAGATTTGTACACATCGATGTGACGTGAAGGGAGCAGAGTACTATTGTATTTATTGCCCTCCTGCCTCCTGATATGTTCCGGTTCTCATTGATTCTATGAAGAAGGGAAATTGAAATGACATCGTATACATCACTGAATTCAATTCATCGACAAAGTTGCTTAATTCAATAATAGAATCGTTAGATTTTCAAGTTCTCCCTTGAAGGTAGCAATCCAACGCTTTTGAGACACGTGGGGCTTCATTTAGTTCCTTTTTCTACGATATTGCACTATTTTAAACTTCCTATTTTATTTACATCGTCTCACTGGAAAGCGTGGGACGTGCTCTAAACCTGTCATGGTGGTAACTCAGTTAAGTTTTGAAAAATGTGAATTTGCGTCTGTGTACCTCGGCCAACCGAAATCGGTGGTTCGCCACTCCGGCTATTTAGCTTATCCTGGATCTTTTTTTTACATAATAATAGAACCAATGTGTTTTGTTTTTATTGAGACGATTGACAAGGGGTTCTCGGTGGGAAAAAATCAATTTGTAAAGCATCAGGTGATCAAAAAGTCAAAATTATTCGGAGCGGAAACATTTCCCACAGATATTCATAAGCCTCCAAACCATTTACTTGCTAATCGACGTTCCAAAAAGCGCGCCCTCGATTTAGAAAAAAACGAGCGTTAAATAAGATATTTACGAAGGGCGTATGTAAATGCGAATCGGGCAGATGTTCCGTCAATGGGAACTTAGATCCGATGAAAGGCGGAAAAAGGCATAAATCAGAGATAGGCACCACCCAGTTTCGATAAGAGGAGGGGTTCTTGAAGCGAAATATCACCTAAATAACGTATTGAAGGAAAATCTTTTGTCCCTACACAATTTCCCCCATCGAAACACAATGAAATAGATCTTTTTTTACTTCCCCATTTAAAGAAATGGTCTATGATATATTTATTTCTAGTGCGGTAATGGCGTGAGATTTGTTGGGTTCCCGTCATTTTGGTGGGCAGGTGTCCAATAAAAATGTGCTTAGAGGGCATACTTCAAATACTTTAAAATCTTACAGCTTCCAAAGTAATAACGAAATTCCATGGCAGCAGACTTTATGAATGCTTTGGCCTGTTCGGAATCAACTGCTTGAGATCATCGTAGAAATGCAATAATGGTGTTTTAACGATAAAAATCGAGTTGTTCTAAGGGTCTGAGTGTGATGAATGGCCCTTCACGAGCAACAGGTGTCCATGAGAAGGAGACCCCCACCCGCCGGGGCTGAAAAGAGGAGGATTCTGATGATTCAATTAAGGTAACACAAAAGAGCCGGCGAACTTCTTAATTTCACGCCCATTTTTCCAGTGTTTTAATTAGATTAGCGAAGAGGTAAAAAAGTAACGTTTTCCATCTGCTCAACATCTTGTAGTTTTTCATCCCTACGCAATCAAGCTTTTATCCCCCGAATGAAGATATCATTTTGTATAAATACATAAATTTTGTTCGTGTTTGATGATTATGAAATATGAGGTCGGCGGCGCGTTTGGAAGAAGCGAAACGGATGACAACCCCCCCTTTACCTCACTTCTCGCCATCAGCTTCTAAACTTCATTAGTCGCTCCTAAATCATCCACTATTTGAACTTGAGAATTTATAGAAGCCGTGGACCGCTTCGGCTTCTTTGACCGCCATATTTAAATATCATTAACTTACGTAAAACGGTCTGACATTATAAATTTATAAATATTGAACGAGTTGAGGAGGGAAAAATTGAAGTTTAAAAATTTAGCAGTCGGCTTTATAAAAGTTCTTTTTTTTTTTAAGGATGAAAGTCAAAAATGCTTAATGATGCGAGTGAGAGTCAAGTTGTCAGTGAGGAATCCCCCTCGACAGGTTTTGTCGTTTTCGATGTTGTAAGGTGTGCTTGAGGGCGGCAGATGCTTTTATAATTTAGAGATATGTTGAGATAGATCTGTTTATTATTCAAAGGGGGCCATTAGTACACGGGGGACGAGATTCTTCTTGAGATGCCGCCATTTTGATTTGTCTTTGGTGGGGCACCTGTCTTCGCCACCTCCACCTGTAACAGCTCAAGACAATTTTTTTTATCCTCCATTTCCTTTATTTTATGATAATTGTGGAAAGAAAAAGGACACCGGGTGGGAGATACGTCGGGTTATTTAGATGTCGTTTTTTGAAGGGAGAAAGCACCTTTTTTTGACACCCCGACACCACCGTCAGGTGTGAATCTACACCTTTTTAATGAACCGTCCTATTCTTACATTGAAAAGGCTATAAATCCATACCATCAACGTAAATAAAATTTATAGAAAAAAAATATCCAGTTTATACAGGGGGGAGCAGTCGGAAAAAAAGACAGGATTTTGTTCAAAGTCCATTTTGTAAAAAAATCAGGCAATTCGTGGTAAGTGGTCAAAATGAATGAATCATTCGACCCAGTAGGCCACTCTTCCGGCAAAAGATGGGTACCTTCACCAAAAACCGGTCATGGAGGGTAATACAATAACTTCTCTGGTAGAAAGTTAAAATCGTCTTTATTTTATGTTTCGAGAGATCTTGTTACCTTTTGTAAACCTCTTCACTCTGAAAAGAATAAAAATGAATTTAAATATGAAATTGTCTCTCCGAGTTTGCGTTTGGTCGATTTATTTTGAATACGGACGTTGGGGAGAAGCTTTGGTTTTTGAATGAGCGAACATGAATGGGATCCGAAGTTGGCCCTTTCTTTTCGGGGGTTGGCGTTTATAAACTAACGAAGGGTTCGAAAAATCCCGGGTATCTGTTTTAAAAAATCTCGTCCATAACGCTCGAGTATACAAAAACTAACAACACAGATGTTCAGATATCTTTGGTTTAACGACCGCATTGTCGCCCTTTCTCCCGGATTAGAAACCCGAGAAACCTTCAATGTCCCTCCGTTCGGAAACACCCCTCTTTTATTCCTTGTTTGTCATTTTCGTCAAATTTTTGAAAAGCGAGGAAACAAAAGATCTCTATCAGGTCTTTTTTTGTGGTAAACATCGAAGTTTGAGTGCTGTCAAAAATGGACTTCCTTGAAACCTGATTTCTTTAGGTGAGAAAGACTAATTTAAGCCCACACCCTCAGGCTAATCTGAAGAAAAAGTTACTAAATTTGTTTGATGGAACAATTGAGTTAACGTCGCCCCATTCGTTACGGCCCTTTGACAAAAACGTGCAGATGTAACTGATTTTTTTTTTTCAATTGTACTTCCCGGTGTATAACATGTAAATAAATAATAGGATTTAGACGTCAAGAAGAAATTAATTGCCTGTACATACTGGGTGCAAACCAAGGGGGGTGGTTTTTAATGTCTGCGGAGGGTGTAAGTCAATAAAGGCCACAAGTCGGTTTCCCCTCGCTTCCTCAACAACACTTCCGCCTTCGTCCGTAGTCCTTCCCACCCCACAAATAACTAAAAAATTCTCATCCTATAAATTTTTAAATAATAACTAATTTCGTCTCTTTTTATTAGATTTGCCTTCCCGAATTGGCAAAGGGTAATCTGACAGATGTTCGTTTAGTTTGTTTAGGATCACCACATGCAATAATAAAAAGGGGGATACCCGAAATGTTTTTCCCATGAGGCCTAAGTCTTTTCTAATCTTTTAATCAAAATAGACTTTGATTTGCATAATTAATTAGCAAACAACGATAAAAACAGGATCAAACAGGATTTTTAAATAATCCCATTTTACCATAGAGTTGTTACTGCTGCCACCAACTAAGGATTTTAAAAATCTATTGGTCAACAATGGATGTGAAATATTTAACTTTAAAAACTCGTTTTCATGGTTTTTCTTTAAAAAACTTGTTATTCAAGTCATAATAGAGGCTGTAAATGAGCTCATAAAAAAGACGTTTTGAGCATTTTGTGGTTTAACACATAGTGCATGGTTAACTAGTGGGAAGGATTGCGCAAAAAGATTGTTTAGTTCATTAGTTATGCTAAATAGAACCTTTGTAATACGTAGGTGACAAATGTCCCAGATTGTGATTGAGACGTAAACATGAAGGAGGTTATTTGCATATTGAAGGGAAGCTGGAAAAAAAAGGGGGAGGGGATTTAGTAGGCTATTTACAAACGGGGAAAAGGCAGATGCAAGAGGTTTCCAAATGGCCTCCCCGTAGGCCAACAATGTAGGGCTAATAACGTGAACACGATCCATCAACTCCTCTTCCCTTGTTATCATTTGTAACAACCACAATACACACAAAACAACCCCACTGGAGGAGGGGCTATTGTTAATCGCGAAATCCACCGGCGACTATTAAATATGGTAAAATATTGATAGGAAGACCGTTAGAATTTGGGCTATTTTCATGAACTGCCGATTGAAACATCTGTTCTAAAGCGGAAGAAGAGGGAATTTACGTACTCTTACGCCACTCATTTGCTTTCAATAAAGTAGTTTAAATAGCTCCACCCGTTGCTCTGCCAGTCAACATTTGAGTTCTAAACAGGCTTTGAATAGGGTTAAAAAATTTAACTACCGCAATCATATATTATGTAAATGTTCAAAGATCTAAAATTTTATGTAAATACTTAAAAAGTCGTATTATTTTTATGTATTTAAAGCCTACTTATGTGTAAAAAAACAAGTAATGAAAAAATTAAATTTTAAGAAAGAGGAATCCAATAAAAAGGATTAAAAACGATCATTACGATGTCAACGGGACGGGACAAGGTTTTTTTTTTTCTTGGCTGCATATTTTGTATTCATCAAGAGGCGAAGCTCCAATATTGATATCCCCTTTATAACTTGTTTTCCCCCAACGGTAAAACAGCCGCCTTTGATTTTATTACTTTTTCTCATCGTTTTATAAATAATAAATTATCATAAACTTTTTTTTTTAAAACACAATTCGAAAGTTCAAATAGTTTATTAGGACACCGAATAAAGTATACGATTTATGAAACTGAAAAAGAATTTTTGAACTTCGAAAAATTAACATTGTTTTGGTGGTATTAGACTGATTTCGAAGGTTTAAGACGGAAATAAGGCTTCTAGAGTAAACAAAAATTTGACTTTTATACACAAGAGGTAGAAAGAAATCACTTTTAGACTATTTCATGAGTTTTCGGAAGGCCAGAAGACGGCGACGTTTGAAGTTTTTATTGTTTTTTCAAAATGTCAAGGATCTTTCGGTTCTTACCATCGATCTTTTTTCCTTCTAAAAGGTTTTAGGTTGAACAATTAAAAGTCTTTATGTGTCAGGTGCACGGTAGCGACTTCGTTTCAAAAACAGCCGCTTTCCACGCGTTTATTGTCCAGAAAAGGTGTCGGAACTCGAAAAAAGAACTCCTGTGATCGATTCCTTGTACCTGATCCCTCCATCGAATGAAAACGTTCCATTCATGTGGTAATTTCCTTTCCTAAGTCGTCTGTCGGCGAGGCCGCTATTTTTCGTCCGGATTATTTTGTTTAGATGGGTCCGAAATGGTGAAGGAGAAAATAATCCTCGAGTCTCCGGATTATGTAAATGAAGACTTATTAGTATTTCGGGCTCGGTTCTCGACAAAACAGAGTCATCTCACTCCCTATTGTCCGCCATTCTTTTTTTCTTTTTTTACTCGACGGCTGAAAACCGTGTAACGACCAACAGAAACGACATAAAGGGGACAATATTTTCGGACAAAGATGGACGCTCAGAAGGAGCGTCTCTAATGAGATTTGTTTGTTAAAGGCCTACAACATTCCTGTATTTCTTAAAAATAAAATGTCTTCCTTCACGAAGTCACGTATTTTGTCCGTGAAACTAAAATTTCTCTTGATATCTTCTGGACCTGGGAGAAATTTAGAGGCATTCTTGAAATTTTTATTTTCAGTAAAATGCCACCTTGTCAAATGACCGGTAGCAGCTCTTAAAAACTCCCCGTTCCGAGTCGGCCCATAAATTAAAGGACACGTCGAGATTGTTGATGTTTCCACAAAGCGGATTTGCATAATGTCGCGCCCGAGAAGGCTCCCCGACAAAAGGGGATCATCCTCTTTTTTTTTACCTCCTGCCAATACCACCGCTCTATAGAAATTTTTTAAAAGGTCGAACCATCAAAAGAATATTTCCGCTAAATAAAAAAAATTAGTTTTTTAAAGTTTTCCTTGGCGCTTCTTTTCATGCAATTAATGGCGGACTGGTACACGTGGGCGAATATGCAATCGGGTAAATATTTATTAGCGTTTATCCATCGATACCTATATCAAAACTCTCTCTTGAAGGCTTAAAATGTCGTAAATCTTAATCCATGAAATCACGAGAACGCCTCCATATGTGGAAGGAAAAAAGCCTGGGCAAGGTTGACAAGATTACAGTCCGAGCTGTCAATCTCGTTTTACGTCACTCGACTTTCACTTAGGATTTTCCTGGAAATAGAAAAAAAGGTGTATTCAGTTTTTGACCGCTTATTAACTCATTTTGACACCAAGAATCGTCTTACTCGGGTTTTTCGTTTCATGAATGAAAAACGCTTTTTGTACTAAAATTGGTTTAGCGTCTTTTGAAAATAACTTATATTGACACAAAGCAAAAGATTTGAAGAGAAAAAAGAAGCTATTTTTTCAAAATATTGCATAGTAGTTTCAAGTTCGTGATTTCTTCAGGTGGGCACTTCTGAGGTCAGATCTCTGTAAAAAAATTGGTTCAGACTATAAAGAAATAGATTTTAAAATAGCAGTTTCCTTAATTGGGTTTTAAAATTCACTGGAATATCCTGAAGGATTTCCTCCTTGACAAAGGCTATCTTAAGATATATTATTTTAAACAATTTAAAGCAAAACCTGAGAGTTTGCCGTCCTAACCACCGATTCGAATCTCCCAGTTCGATCTGTGAACTGGATTTCTTTTGAAAACAATTTTCTCATCCAATTTACAGTCGCAATTAAAAAAGTTAGAGAATTGTTTGTTGATTCTCATCCATTTTGATTGGTGAAGAATTTTTCTTTCGTCGAACATCAAAATGTCGAAAACGCCTTTCATCGGGGTTTTGAAGTGAAGACGTGGGGGATGGAAAAAAAGGCGCCGACAGAGGTGCCGACTTTTTAAAAATTCGCTACAATGGGCGGACTCTTCCCATTTAACGTGTTGTCCCACAAGAACCGCATCCTCTCCCGAAGGAATTGAGATGTCACCGGTCGCTCCTCCCACGAAACTCTTCTATTTATCTCCTTTTGCCGACAAAGGGGATGACTTTCTGAGAAAAAAAAACACCATAAAATGTCCTTTTCGGACCCCTGGCCCACCTAAGAACGTTTAAGACTTTTTGCTAGATTATTTTGAATTTTAAAGAGAAAGGAGTTCCTTGGAAACTGAGGCCGTATGGTTTCCATATTATTTTTGTCCGGTCTCTATTTATTTATAGCGGCGGTTGAATTTTATATGATTTAGTATGTTGTGCGGAGAGTTCACACCTCGGGGACACGAAAGGAACCTTCGGGTTTCTGGCCTTTTTGTATCGCCTTTTATTGATTAAAAGGGTGGGAAACCGGTCCTCTCCGGGGCACACACTCTGATTAATATCGTGTTAACATGAATTTCTGCTCAACTGGTAAATTAAAAGATCCGAGAGTTTCTTCTCTCGAGACCCATTTAGAACGTTTACTCATTTCTTACCATTAATATTTGTATTATGGCTTGTCAGATACGTTGGGTATAAATTTTTTTTAAATTTATTTTTTCTCCCCATTATATTTTAAATTAATTACAGAACATGTGCGTATGAAAACCGTTTTTAAGAGTGGTTCGGAAATTCGTTCCGGTCACTGTGTTCCGGTGGCTCATTATCGTCCGCTACTGTCTTCTTTGTCTGGCGGGATAGATTTACAACATGGGCCCTTCCTTTTTTTTCTCTCTTCGATTTCTTACAGGCAAAAAGACCATTGAACGACGATCATGGACAAAATAATAAATCACCGTAACTGAACTTAATTTAAAAAGACAAGAGAAAATCGTGTCAAACATTGAAAGTCTTTTTCTTCTCTTTTCTCTTGTGTTTTGAACCTTTTGTTGAACTCCAAAGTAGGACTGGAAAGAAGATGTTTAGAAAACTTATGCCTAATGTTGAAACTTCAAGCAATTGCATAACAAGAGAACACCGTTCAACATAACGCATTTCACTATAAAGCAGTTGAACATAAAAAATCTGTAGTCCACCATAATGGGTTTCGGCATAATGCAATTGAACATAATGCATAATCACCATAATGCAATAAAGCATCTCACCATAAACTAGGAAAAGCAAGCAGGTAGCCAATGAGATCAGCTTTTTTTATGACACAAGGGGGTTAATTTTTTTCCCCACGCGAGGATGTGCGAATGTGGTGAACTGTGAAGTTTTAAGGTTTTTGTCGTTTCGCCATAATCGCGTTTTAAACGGCGAAAATAGGCTTCTCTTTGGCTGTCCCTAGTTTATGGTGAGATGTATTATGCCCAAACGACAGAAACAGTCTTATGGCGAAGCGACAAGTTCTTTAAAATGAAAGTTTCATTTATGTTCAACTGTGGTATGTTGAAACAACTATGTCGAAACGACAAGTGTTAAATCTCTTCTTTATGGTGAGATGTATTGTGTTCAAATGCATTATGGTGCACGTTTTGGACTATTTTCTTTATGTTGAGTGGCAGCTTTGTTTTGGTGAATGGTAACTCGCGATTTCTGCTATTTTATAGTCAAATGCATTATGGCGAACCGCGATGGCGATACACTCTTGCATAACCACAGAGAACTCCCACAATTATGCTCTGTTGATTGGGCTTTTTAAAAAAAATTTACTCCGACTCTTCTGCACTCTTTAGGCCTCAGCCGGCTATCACCCCATTATTAGCCTAAAATGCACTTTTTGTAGGCTATTAACATTAGCCTTTCTGGAAGCCAGCCTCTCGGCAGTTCAGTCAAAGAAATTTGTTTTAAAACATTTTTTTTTCTCTCCTTCTGTGTGAGTGTTACCCCTTGTATACCGACAGGTAAAGGTTTGTTTTAATAGATAGCGAGCTCGATGGCTACCTGTCGACGGGGGTGGTTTATGTTTACATTCGTGGGAACGGCTCCGTCAAAGCTCCCTAGGGAGATGCAACCGTGTGTACAATTTTTTTCCTTGGGAAAGCGGTGACGTCGCGTTTTATTTTTTGATGCCTCGGAAAGGAAAAAAGAAACCTTTCCTTTTGACAAATAGCATTTTTTGTGACGTGAGAAAAAAAAAGAAAGAAAAAATCTAACAAAAGTATTAAAAAAATTAGCTAACATAATTTTTTTTACAGTTTGGCTTCTTTGGAAAAGAATAAAAGAATAAAGTTTTTTTAAATAAAAAAATCTTTAATATCGCATTTCCCATTGTTCAAGATATTTTTGAACCGTATTTAAAAACGTTCCTAAAAACCCTTTTCTCAAGGTTTCCTTAGATCCTTCCTTGGCGTTTTTTGTAAACATTCATGAACCTCCCTTGAACTTTGAAGTTATCTTCTCCTTCAAGGACTCCTTGCGAGTTCTCTCCGATTTTTCGAGGTAGGTGTTTAGGCAGGAGCCCTCGAACGGAAGGCTATCATTGGCTGATGATAACACAACGCTTGATTTTCACTTAAAACCTTGCCTAAGTTAAGCAAAGTTTCAAGGAACTGTCCTGTATAAGTCATGTTAAAGTAAGCTGAAGTATATAAAAGACGAAAAAAAATCGTTTTTCCAAGAATTCGTAAATAATTGTTTTTTCAAAATGTTTTATAAACCGTACGAACCGTACGAACTTTACGACTTTTTTTTTACCTCTCCCGTCGTAAGAAACCATTTTAACATTTTATAACGTTCAATTAAACCACTCTCGTTATAAGAAAAATACAACCTACAATAAAATAAAATAAAAAACCCGGCCCGCTATAACTTAAAGCGCGCAGGCATTCGTCTTAAGACCGGAAGGGATCACAACCCTCCCTTCTATATCTCACGATAACACATTTTAACGACGAAGTTGTAAAAATAAAAATAAAAACCTTTGACGAGCGTTTAGGTCAGCACAAAATAACATGAAAGGTTATACAATGAAGAAAATTATAAACCTTGTGGCTAAATAATTAGTTCCAAAATGCGGGGACCATGAGGGAGAATCTAACTTTTCAGCCCTAGGGAGGAAAATGATTGCCAACGAGTGTTAACTTGTGGTGTGGACATTTAGGAAAAGTTCCTCTGGCAATGCGATAAAATGCTTTTTATTAAATAAATTTTACGGGGTGTTTTGGACGTCGTTAAAAGTCATTTTTGTTTATAAAAACGCTTTCGGTTCTAAACGAGGTTCTCAGGCAATAATGTCGAGTCTATTCATTGCTTGTCACAAGTTTATTTCTTTACGACACCACCTTTTTTAAACCGCTTCGCGGTTTTATTTGTTTATGGCCGCCAGTAATCTTAAGAATCACGGCTCGTATCACGTTTCGGTACAGCACACGAAACTAACAAGAGCTGTAAAAACTTATTACATTTATATAACAAAAAACAAGTTCATAATATGTAAATTTCCAACATAGAAAATAAGGTATTTTGCTACATGGGTTAAAAATTAGCTATTGTGTCCTTTATGTTAATATTTTCTTTTTCCCCTTTTTTAATAATAAGTTTTGGTATGGCTATTGAATGTAAACAAACAAGAATGGGGCTTTTATCCGTCAAGCAGAGCTGTCAAACTTCCCGCTGGGTTTTTTCTCAGGAAACGCTATGTGTGAGTGTCGTGCTGTTTTGTAACAGTTTCCGTGGAAAAATACATGCAGTGGTTAGGACTGAGGAGGCTAATGAAAATACAATTGAAGTTTAGGGTAGGAAATGCAGGTAGCCCCCTCGCCCAGTAGGTGGGCCCTTCTTTATTTTAACTTTTTTTTAGTAGAGCATTCCATGTTTCGTACTTTCTCTTTCTGTAGCGATCGATTGGTGAAGTCTTCTTTTACAAGCAAACTTTCTATTGATGAGATTTCCTTTAAGACTAAGACTACTAAGAGTAGCGGGGATGGCCCCTTGAGAGCGAAAGATGAAGTTGTTCCTGACCTCTGAGCTAAAAAATGACTAATAGGCTCTTGTCTTTTCTATTAGGTTTGCTAAAACCTAAAAAGTGGCTTCCAGGCAGTGAAGCCCTTACTTAAGAAAGTCAGGTACGTCCCCAACTGGAAATTTTAGAAGGTTTTTCTGTGCTTGTTGTTGAGTCACGAGGCGGATTTCTTCCTAAGGATGTTGGCCGAATGAGCGCGCGGAATGCGGTGACAAGTCTTTATAGTTCGAAATGACCTAATTTGCATGTTTGAAAGGATGCGTAGAGGTAGGACAGGTACGTTAAGGATTATCACGGTCCGCTAGTTTCCAAAGAAGTCCAGACCCTCCAAGTCAATCTCCAATTTTGACGTGGGAATCCGCTTAGAACTGGAGCACTTTTGTTATTTTCTGTCATACAAACCGTTTTTGGGCAAAATTTTTAAGACGAGAACTGTTGTCCTATTTCTGTAAATATGTCGCTTCTTTTGAGCCTTTGGGATTGACAAGACCTTTTTTGAATCTCAAATATTGGAAGATCTGGTAAAATACTTCTTATTCTTTGGGTTGCCATTTCATGTTTTTTGTTTCCTACAACCTTGGGATGCGTTTTGAAGGAAAAGTTCACTAACCCCTCTTGCGTATTGTGAACCGTTCGAACATATAGAAAATTTTTTGACAAGAGAAACATTTTATTATTTTATTGCCCTCGGAGGGATTTATGGTTGTTTTGACAGGTGACAACAATGATCGGCCACCCACTGGGGCGACCTCTACCTCTTCGCCTATGGGGCGAACGATTGTTCATTTTAATGCCTTACTTACGGTTAACAGAAACGGGTTCGAACGTTGCCTGGAGGGACAGCAACAAAAAATCTGTTCACTACCGTTAAAACAGAAATAAATAACAAAAGTTTTGGAAATAACGTTTTTGCTATCATTTCTACTCGATTGTTTTCCCCAGCTACTTTGCTGGATTGCATCCTTTTTTGGATTTATCTAGTCTGATACTCCAAACTTGCAGCCCATATAATCGATGACTGCTTATACTGCGACGTTTACGTAGGAGCGTAGATCACCTGGCTTAGGCTGGATCTACGTTTGATTGATGGTTCTCTTCGATGACCACGTGTCCTTTACATCTTTCTAATACAGGCGATAGGCGGTAAGGCACGGATGCCACCGTATTCTTACATCCACGTACGCAACAATTTAATCTTTTTAAACAAATTCTTTAAATGTTTCTAATACCCAGGCGTAAAACTTCATTGTCGAAAATTTTCACGGTGTTCATTGCTCGTAAGAACCCGGTTGCTCTAATTATTCATTTGTGACCCCCTGGTCTTTTTTTGTACCTGCTTCTGAAGAGGCCTTTTCACGGATGTTAACCGTCTTGAGGTAATTTCTTCGAAATACGTACAGGGTGCCTGCAAATCGATCGATACGCCTCTTTAGGCAACCGTTTAAAACACCGTTGAAAATCGATTTTTCTTTTGTTATTCCACGATTTTTAATTATTTAAAGTCATTTACGCAAAAGACGCTAATTTTAATTTTTTGTAGAGGTTTTTATCGTCAAAAACGTTTCCGTTGGCTTTTTCGTTCATTTCCCACAGAGGAAAAGGGTGTGAAAGTTGTCTTGCGTGCCTCTTAGAAATTTCGTGCTCGGTGGGGGAGCGAGGGTGGTAGTCTTTTGGTAATTAGGAACAAAAGTAGATTTACGAGACGTGGAGAAAAGAAAAGGCTACACTCATTGTACACGCCAGCCCTTGGCTTCTTTTTCTACTTATGGGGACTTTTTTTCTCATAGTCGACAATCTTGGAACCGTATCTTAAAATCGCTAAAAGCGACTAAAAACGCATAAATTAATTAAAAAATTTTGACATGTTTACGAGACGTCCATGTGTTAAATCCGCAAACAGGGGACTTGAGGACGGGGAAAAAATGTCACAGTTGGACGCCATCTGAAAAATCGAACGTCCGACAAAGTCCTTTTCTTAGAACGCCCCCACGATTTATTTGTTTTGACCTATCTTCAGACCTATCTTGCCTAAAAAAAATGACTTTTATGTGCTAATTGACTCCAAAGTTTTCATTGTTTAAAACTGAGTTTTCAATTTAAAAAAAAAAAATGGAATTTGAAGCACGGGCCTTTTCGACAAGATGAGACTGGATAGATGGCGGGGGCGTAAAAAGATCGGGATTGGCGGCGGGCGGCATCCGAGGCGTGGCCACCTCGGAACATGTCTGTAAACCCCAGCTGCTTCCTTTCCCTACCCACTCACGGAATAAAAAAAGCCTTTTTAATCCAAAGAAATATTGATATAAAATCGATCGACATTAAAAGCCCTTTGTAAAAACGTCATTATCGTTAGATACAAAAAGGGGAGTTTACCGATATTTATTTTAAGTGCCATATCCAAAATTGAAAATAGACATCAGAAGTCGTCAATTATGACGAGCACGAGACTACAAAAGGAAAATGTTTAAACAAGAAATAGACACGCAATCAAATCCTTTTTTTTTTTCTCCCTCAAAGTAAACTCCATTAGCCGATCATTTTTTTTACAAGCTAAATACATAAAATTTGCTTTCTTTCGTTATAAATTAAAATGTGAAATTTGTTAATAGTGATATTTGAGCCATTCTCCGCAGATCTTTATCGGGTTTAATAAGAAAATGGGCAGGTGTGATGTCTTCTTCCAATAAAGGGTTTATTAGCCGTAAAACCAACTATAAAAAGCCCATCTCCTTTTCAAACTAACCCAATAATGGCTTTTAAGAAATTCTTTACCAAGAAAAAAAAGCAGAAAAGGACCAATTAGAGTATCTAGGATAAAGGGTTTTTTTTTCTTTCGGTTAGGAGCCACACGGATATAAGATTACCCTGTTTTCAGATTGTGTAGGTGGTTTTGGAGAAGAAAAGAGGAGGGCGTAATTGGCAATAGAATGGAGAGGCTAATAAATAGAGTGTCGGGTTACCACACATCACACCGTACTTTTTTAAATAAGCACCCCCTACCTTCTCTCTACACAAATATAAATAAACACCCTCATGATTAAATCAATCCATTCGCAGCGTCCGAAATGTTTGTACTACCGCCATAAAGGAAGTTCCCATACGGGCACCTAATGAGATATTCAAAATTTTTTCCTTTTATGTCGCACGATAAGGGATCTGTGTAGCCGTTATTGCTTAATTAATGTTTGTTTTATGAATAAAACGTAATTAGGGAGCATTTTTAATGAATAATGGCACAATTATGTCACATTTAAAAATATGCAATTTTACGCTTCTAATTCTCAGAGAAATTTTTATTTAAAAATTTATTTAAACAGTTTAAACTAGAACTTTACAGTTGTTGCTTCATTGTTCAAAATCAACAAATAAATAAGATTCTCACCCAAAAAATCGTCTTACTGTAAAAAGTTGTTTTAGACGAAAAATACTTGAAAAAATTGCCTTGAGAAAACAAAATTACAGCAAATGAAATATTTACTAATAATAGCTGACACTTTTTACTTTTTCTTGTGATAATTTACTCAGGTTTAGTACCAGATCAATAGGGGAAAAAACAACAAATAGTACTGGTTTGAAGAGCTCCCAACAAAAACTTCCTTAAAGAGAAGTAACAATATAGGAGGGGGGAGTATAACAGAGAGGAAGTATATTGGAGGGGAAGTATAACGGAGGGGACGTAAAACGGAGGGGAACGTAAAACGGAGGGGGAAGTATATGGGAGGCGAAGTATAACAGAGGGTAAGTATAAAGGAGGGGGAAGTATAAGGGAACGAAAGTGTAACGAAGGGAGGGAAAGTGTAAAGGAGGGAAGAATAAGGGAGGGGAAGTTTTATTTTCTTTTCGAAAAATTTTCCTTGGTTTTTTTTGTTTCAAAAAATTTTCCAAGTTCTTTTTTTCGAAAAATTTTTTAAGTGTCAAGGTAGAAATAATGGGCTCTTTGGCCTAGGGATGTGCCTCTAGTAATGGGTAGAAGTATGAAATTTCTTTCTACTAAAAAAATAATAATAATAAACAAGTGGCAAATTTTTTTACACCAAAAATTCTTACAAAATATAAGGAGTAATTGGTGAAAATTTGGTGAAAATCGGACCAACGGTTCCGCCGCAGCGAATTTTTTAAAATTTCAAACAGACATATCTCCGCCATTTTTTCGAAATTCAAAAATCGCCCTCCTTACATTCTTCTTCACCGGCTAAAGAAATTTGTGTGAAAATTTGGTGAAAATCGGTTGAAAACTGGCCGTAAAAAAATGCTACGGCCGGCCGGCCGTCCGGAACCACAGACAAAGTTGAGATCGGTAAAGATTAATATTCGATTTGACCCTCCGGGTCTGGAAGACCCTTCCCCAAAAACCCTACGTAGAGGGTATCACAATAACTTCTTTAAGGAAGTTAAAACTCTACGTCTTAGTGGGTATAAATATTTTCTAAAGAGACGTCGCTAAATTGGTCAACTCTTGTGTCATGGTTATGGAAGTGAGGTTAACTGCTCAGGGGATTCATCGAGGTAGTTTGAAGAGGTCAATTAAAAAGGTCCCTCGAGGCACAGTTCATCGTTTGATCTCTCTTTTCCTTCAATATGAATGAAGGAGCGCCCACGCTCAATGAAATTCTGAATCACTCATTGAGCACTCTTCTTAGTTTCTAGAATCGCCTGGGTGTCCCCCGAGACAACTTTTTGTTTTACTTTTTTGGTCTCATAAAAAAAGCGGACGTTCCAACCGCTAGAAACGGATGACTGGCATATACTCGATGACGTCTCACTTACTAAAAAGCAAGCGAAATGTCAGAACTAATGGGGCCGTATTAGGAAACTGAAGGATCCCCCTTTTCGTAAAATACGACGTTTTAATGAGTGGTCTCGCTATAATTGGAAGCCTAGGGAAAATGATACAGCAAAACTTTATTTAAACGCTTTTTTTCCACCCTTCAACTTCATATCAAACAGAACATTGTTCAACCACTCAGTAGGACCTTAACTACAACTTAAAAAATCCAAAATCTAAACGGGGGTTAAAATTTTCTCGTTTTATCTTTCCAACGGTGGCTGTAAAAACAAAAATCATCTCATTTTTCCTAGGTTTTCAGGAGAGCAAGAATATTGATTAATTTCTCATTGGAATCAATCATCACCTGTTGGCTAAATCGTGAACTAAACGTTTTCTGTTGGTAATAGGCTAAACTACCAATGGAATTTGATTCTCCAAAAAATTTACCGTCAGAAACAATGCCAAACTAAAAATTGATAAAAAATGAGATAGCCGGTGTTAGAACTAACGAAATGATGCTAATTTAGTGGATATCACAAGTGATCCTTTAACATAATTTTGTTGAAAAGACTTTCGAAGATTACCACCATGAAATATCATTTGAAAATTATTACTTCACAGTTTTATAATTAAGGGGGTTAAAAAAGGAGGCAATTGAGGGTTGTCAGGAGGAATGTTTATTAAAAAAGGCAGAAAAAACTTAAAAGCGGGTAAACGAGGGGAGAAGCTAAATGGGTGATATCACGTTGTGGACCACGGAAACAATTAACGCTTCTGTGGGCTACGAAATTGGAGTCGGACACCCGGTCGTGAGGGGCACCGGGTTCAATAAAAAAGCCTCCCAGTACAGACGAGTAGGAAAAAAACATGTCACTAATAAGAAATAGCAGCTGTTGCCGACAATTAAACAATCTGAGTGAAGGCACGAGCTTCGAAATGAACAATTAGTTTATTGGGTGTTTCTTTAATTGTAGATCTACCGCTTTTCTACATTTTTTTTTCGGAAATCAAACTAAAGAAATCTCTTTTGTGAATTGATCTGTTTAAACGGCGTGAATAAAGTAAGTCCCATCACCGTCTCGAATAATTTATGCTTGGAGCAGCCGTCGATTTCCCACGGCCGCTATTGACCACTTGATCGGTATTATCATTTTTTAAAAAAGCGCTCCGGGGATCAGAAGTGGACAATTGATTAGAAACCCCTGCAGAAATATTTATAAACATGACAGGTGTTTGATCCCATGCTCTCGCAGTCTGTTACACACCCCCTCTCCCATCATTGAAATTATTCAGAAGTCCTTTTTTCCCTCCCCTTAAATAATAACTAAAAACGTTCGTTTCCATACCCATCATTACTTTATTTTTTTTGCCAACTTAATTCGATCAATTACAGGGAAGACAAAACTTTCCAATCTATAATATTTCAATTTTGGTAACACAAACAATTTTTTTATAAAAAAAAAAGTTACCCCTAAAATCATTTAAACTTTCACTTACGTTTCGTCTATTTAAAAAAATTAATCTTTTGGTAATAAATATTGATTGAGGTGTTGGATGATAAAAAAATAAGGATGTAATGAGAGAAGGGTGACGTCTGGGTAGTATCTAAGACTAATAGACTTTGGGATCAATTTAAATAACAATTACATCCACTAAAAAGAACATAAAAATAACTAACCCCTGAAAAGTTTTTTTTAAAGCCTTAATTACGCTTTTTAAAACGATATCCATCACGGGACGTCCCATGCAGGCTTCACATTATGAAAAACCAAACTCGTTTTTCTGGCATCTTGACCTCTCGGCTGATTCATCTAAGTCAAATTTGGCCGAGCAGAGAAGTGTGGCTAACATAAGAAGAAAGCGATTTTCTTGCTTGTCCAATTTTATCAGAAAAGCAGTGTTGCCAATAAAAAATTGCAATCCCATGCAAGGTTGGTTTTTTGGCCGAGAAACCTATTTTTCCGAGATTTTTGGATTTATTCTCAGTTTTTTGAAGGAAACAAAATTTCATTCAATAAACCCCATTTTTACCGATTTTTTTGTATTTTTTTTCTCGGTTTTTGGCAGAAAATCCCATTTTTACTGGATTTTTGGCAGTTTTCCTGCGCTGCGGCCGAACCGTTGTTCCAATTTTCACCAAATTCTCACCAAATACTCCTTATATTTTTAAAAATTTTTTGGTATAAAGAAATTATCAATTTTCTACATTGATTATCATATTATAAGGGAGAAATTTCATACGTGTTACGAGAGGGACCTCCCTTGGGCGAAAATCCCATTATTTCTACCTTGATACTTAAAAAAATTTTCGAAAAAAAATCGGAAATTTTTTGAAAAAAAAATTCCCTTCTTTATACGAGTACTTCCCCCTCCGTTATACTTCCCATCCTTTATATTTCCCCCTCCGTTATACTTCCCCCTCTGTTATTCTTTCCCTCTTTTATACCTCCCCCTCCGTTATACTTCCCCTCCTTTATACTTCCCCCTACTATATTTTTGCTTCTCTTTAAGGGAATTTTTGTTGGAAGCTCTTCAAACTGGTTTTCTGATTTTTTTTGGAGTTTTCTCCTGATTTACGATGTTCAAAAAAGGGGAAAAATCGTGTTACTAAAAATAGTGATGCTATTGTTAAACAAATTAAAAGGGAACGATAAGACTAGAACGTCAAGATAAGCTTTGTTTACGAGTCTTATTTACATTAACGTGACGGACTTTTTTTTCTTACTAATTCGTACTGGCGGAGGGCAATGTTTTTATTCGCGATAAACACGAAGGTTTGAAGAAAGAAGAAAAACACGACAGTTCCATCCTGAAAACAAAAGTCATTCAGCCAGAACAGATTATGCTAATTTTAAATTTAATTAGTTTAAAAGGCCAATTGATAAGTTTGGATGGGTTGAGGCGTGTGAGGAAAGGGTTAAAAAGTACCCTCATGAGATCAGATTACCTGCTATTTTAAGTGAATGTTGTCGACTAACAATTTAGATACGTTCAAGTAGCGTGAAGGAACACATGGAGTTGCTCCCAACACCCTCTCGTACACATATGCCATGCGGGTTAAAACCTCCTTTTTTTTATTATTTAAAAAAATCCGTAGACTCTCTATAAAACCAATTTGCTTTTAAATTTCAAAAAATTTCATTGGGATTTTCAAAATTTTTATTGAGTTTTTGACAGAAAAAACCTATTTTTACCGGAGTTACAGGTACTCCTCGGTTTTTACGTATTTCAACAGTAAATCGTCGCGTTAGTTCTAACACCGGCTATCTCATTTTTTTTATCAATTTTGAGTTTGGCATTATTTCTTATGGTAAATTTTGTGGTAAATCGAATTCCGTTGGTAGTTTAACCCTATTACCAACAGAAAACGCGTAGTTCACGATTTAGCCAACAGGTGATGCATTGATTCCAATGAGAAATTAATCAGTATTTTTACCCTCCTGAAAACCTAGGAAAAATGAGACAGCCGGTGTTAGAACTAACGCGACGAAATCCTCATTTTCAGTGATTTTTCACGGATTTTTTTTTTCTCGGAATTTCACTAAAAAAAACCCTATTTTTAAAGATTTTCAGGACTTTTCCTTCGGAAACTCAAATCCCATTATTATTGAATTTTTGGTAGTTTTTCTCTGTTTCTTGACAGTGATGCCCAATTTTTCAGATTTTTTTTTGGCCCAAAAATTGTGCTTTTGGGAGCAGCTCGACGCCCATGATTTTACTTAAATTATGTCTTACATGCGTTAAAGGTTATGAAGAGAAAGAAATTTTAAATAATAATAAAGGATAAGGAGTAATAAAAAGGACAATCTCCACAAGGATAAACGTGTTGTAATTTAATTTGAATATGAAAAAGTATGGATGATATAATATCCAGCGTGTTTGCCCCGTTGACAATAAAAATCGTACGTTCCCTAAATCTAAGAGATATAAACATAAGATCAGAAAAGTTTCCAGGGCCTTATTTACAATAAATAAAGGTGTTAGGCTCGGTGAGACTATGAAACCGAACGGGGCCGACAAAGATCCCCTTCTGAGCGATATTAATATTTTCAAGACGACAAAAGGGAACATAAAAAAAAAGGAGAAAAAAGGCCGCCATTGTATCGCATACTGAAAAATATGCTTTCCACGGCATTCTCCTAAAATCCGAATCAAATTAAACCCATGAACTCGATTCAAAACACTACAAATATCTTTGAAGTACCCGAGAAACGTTTTCTCCCACGCCAACGTCATCCTTTCTATTTATGTGCACATAATATACACTAGCTTCTTTTCTTTATTTTTTTTTAACCTTAAATAAACAGCTTAAGGTCTATAAACTCATTTATAACGACGGTTTTTAGTACTTTTCGAGAGAAAAAAAAAAGTTCACGATTAATTTTTATTGAGCACTCAACCTTTTTTGAAACGGTTTTGAGTGACCACCATTGAGAACGCCCTGATAAAAATTTTAAATTTTTTTTCTTGACATCGAATCAACCTTGAAGTGCCCCGGTAAATACCACTTTGATCCTACAGTCCAAAAAACTCTAAATCATAGAATAATTTTGTGAATGTTGATCTATGTTATTTTTCTCAAAGAGAAGTTATTGTACTACCCTCCGCATTCGTTTTTTGGGGCAAGGACATATAGTTTCCCTTAGGGAGGATATTTTCTGAATATCTCAAGTTTTGTCCAAATCTTTTCATTAAACAAAAAAACTGATTCCATTTTTCTGTTTGCTTTTGATTATCGTTTGAATCTATTTTAAGTGAAAGTGGGTATTTCCGAGTTATTTGGGATTCGGTCTACATTTGCGCCTTTTTAAATCGTACAAAACACGGTTTGGAAAGTTGAATCTTCTCATGCAGAATTTTGAAAAATAATCTTTTTTGCCAAAGCCGCAAATTTTAAGCACAGAAGATTAGAATGAGCAGATTATAAAATAGAATGAGTTGAAAAGGTTTTTTCTTTCTTGCTTATTTTTCGGTTTCTTGATTTCGGCTATAAAAAGAGCGAACATAAAAGTCGTGCTAGAAGTCACGTATTATGTCAATTAAGGGGAAAAAACATAATTAGATGCTGTTTTATTTACTTATATACTTATCCGTTTATATAGACCGGCATAAACAAATTCCTTTGCCTTTGAAATTCCTCAGGAATGAGATCAGACTAGAAAAATTCGTTCAATGACTGTTTTTTTTTTTTTTTTTTTTTTTTTTTTTGGCTTTCTGTTTGGTGACTGAAGATACTATCTACAGCACTCAGCTGGTTAACGCGCCTCCTTTTGTTTCCTCTTTTGTCCAAGGGAAAATACGAGAGAATAAAATGGGTCGTTTATCTAAGATCGCTACTCTTTTTTTTTTTTTTGTTAAGAGTGATCTAAATCGTCTCTACTATCCCTAAACGACCTTTTTTGTCCTCATTTCTCATTTTGCTGAAAAAATAAAATCCGAACTGTCCAAAAAGCATTCTTGCTATCTTGCTTGAAGTTTTGAGGAAAATTTGAGGCGCTCCGGGTACGAAGGGCGAGCTCGACAAAACGTAGTTTCGAGATATTCGAATTTTAAAGTTTCGGTTTTTACGTATTTAAAGGGGAAAAAATGGCGAACTCAACATAAAAATTATATGGGTGTATTCACCAAGAGGTCTAGAATCTGAAAATGAAAAATAACTGGAGGACCCTTCCCCAAAAACCCGACGTCGAGGGTATCACAATAACTTCTTTTAGGAAGTTAAAAAAATTTGTCCGATGTCGAGTTCGCCCTTGTACCCGGAGCGCCTCATTTGAAGGATGATGAAAAGGCAGATTTTCAAGGTATTGACTAGCCTGGGGTGATTTTTTTTCCCCTCAGAATGTTGCTCCATATTGTTGTTAAATACCTGAATTATCATTTTCTTAATTATCTCATAAAAGACTTTCAAAACGCCCGGAAAAAAGTAAAATTGCTTTTAAAAAATAAACTAATTGAGGAAAATTATTATTGACGTCATCGTCATTAGTGTCTAATATTGAACTGTTTTCAAATAGACCTGTAAAACATTTTGGAATTTGAAAAGTAATAAACGATTTAGATTTTTATCAAAGCCAGGGAGTTCCCGGACAATCTATTGGGGAAAATCCTAGAAAGGTAAAGTACAAAAATGATGCAACAAATTCCCTTTCTTTCAATAAAAATTTTTACCCAGTTTTCGTTCCATTTGATCATAGTGTTCCTAAATTCAACTGAAAACTGATAAAAAGCAATAAGTCGGTGTGAAAAGTCGTTTTTGTGGGTGGTTTTCGATTAGGATGGCAGTTACAACAAAGGGCTCATAAAATCCACGTATCATTGACGGGAGGTATCGTTTATTTATTAAGAATGCACTTAAGGAAAACGTCAAGTCTCTGATGATACGGAGCTTTAGCCGGATCAGGTACAGGATCGGTCATGTAAAAAAAAAGATCCCGAAAGAAGGTGTCCTTTGATGCAGCTGACAGAATCTCAAAGGTGCCGCTCACTTTTGGAATAATAAAAAAAGACGAGCATTTATAATCCTATTTGACCATCACGGTGACTATTTATACAAATCCGTTTTGCAACGGAGCCCATCTCGGAAGGTGTTGACTCACTTATCTTCCTCTTTTAAATTCCGCCCCTTCGAATAAATTAAACCTGAACGTCGAACCGGAGAATATCTCGAAAAACCGCTCGACCGATTTTAATTTAATTGATTCAAAAAAATTAATTCTGAAAAATCATTTTGGTCTTCTCAGTCCTTTTTTAACAAATCTAATTATTCCTT